>JBBPKC010000020.1:96780-115267 GCA_038089055.1 Tylopilus aff. balloui | reverse complement strand
GAGTCCCGCGAAAGCGTCCCCGCATGGCAACCAGAAAACGTGTCATTCATGTCTCGGTCTCACTATTGACCTGCAGACGAGTGTTTGTTTCACGCCCCAGGCAGCTTTGAAGATGGCAAACAAATCAAGAGCACTCGCCAGCAAGTGATTGGTGCCGGTATTGTGGGCCCCCCATGTGAAACACCAGCTTGATGCATCGGAGTGGTCAGTATCTGTGACTAATGTGTCCCGCCGAAACTCTTTTCTGTTTGACGCTGAGTAGCTCAGGTGCCAGGCGAGCTCTCCAGCGGCGGTCAATTACTATACTATGTCGTACCCGCAACCGCAGCTAAGCCACCCTCCGCTGATCACATTTCCCTCCTCCAAAGTGTGACCCGTCGGTGACCTCCGTACAACATTTATGCATGCCCACACGCCTTCTGGGACGGAAGCTCAGCCGAACTTAATAGACGCTGTGGAACCCTCCAAGCCATCACCCGTCTACCTGTACACCAATACCTCGCCCCGGCCGCAACAGTGATCATCCCGACGGCCCGACGAGCTGGGTGACAGCAACCTCCGGACCTGTTCACCGTCCTACTCTTTTATCGTGCAGCCGTCGTTCCTGATCCTCCCACCGAAAGAGCTGATGCCGGCGTCGAGGACGGAGAGGAACTGTGTCGGCGCGACGGGCGGCTGAAGAGCCTAGAGCACCGACAGGATTAATTGTCTCGGTCTGCCGGCGGCAGAGATGTGGACGCCCAGAGCACGCTGCACGAATCGGTCCAGCACCTCTTCGACATCGCAGATCCCGCTCCCCCAAGGAATCCCGTAGTCGGCGGACGCCAGATCGGGTCAGATAGCACGTCTGGGGGCCAACGTGAAGACGGTATGCGGGGTTTACATCAAGCGCCACCATAGCCTCGACAGACGACCACGCCCGCTTCCTTCCCTCGGGAGTGGGCTGTTTGTTCGCGGTTCATGGGTTGTCTAGCCATTCCCCACACGCTGACGCGCGTCGTCTGTAACCGCAGCCAGAGAGGGTGTCTCTCATATCTATTCCTTGCGAAATCAAAGGTAAAACCTGAATGCAGCCAAAGCATTTGCGTCGCGTCTACTTCTACCGCGCACATAACCTCCAAAAATGTATCGTTCACGACCTCGACCTAGTCTAATTACTGGTGCTTGGATATCTGTTCCATGTCCATTATGCTCCTTCTGCAAGTGCTTCTGGTACCCTGAGTTCACTGGAGGTGATCCCACTGGCCAGCCCTCCTACCATGAGTGACAGCATTAGTCCAACGGGATGATGGCTTCCACGTCCCATGTCTACTCCGTCACAAAGGCCCAAGTCCAATGCCACGACAAAAGGTCATCCATTAATACTGACCTGTACCGACGCACCACCAGCTCCCAATTCCAGGCGATACGCTACGCAGGCGCGACGCTTTCCTCCTTTGCCTTCTTCTGGGCCCATCCCACACTCTGCTTTCTAACCGCCATGAACGCGGGCAGCAGATTCTCGACCTCCTCCCACCTCTCCCGGTACATATCTGCCTCGTCCAGATCCATGTCCGTCCAGAGCACTCCATGATTCCATGCCGACTTGACCGCTTCCAGCTCAGGACACACATCGCTCAAAAACGCCGCGATCGTGATCGGGAATATGATGGTCGACGTGACAAAGTTGGCGACCAGACACCGCTCGCCACACACGCCATCCCCGGGGCGCGTCCCGCCTGGTATGCGGGCGTGCGGCACGTCCACGTCGGAAAAGTCGATCGCGAGCGCGAACTCGGTGAGTGCATCGCACCGCCCGAGGAGCGCGATCAGCCCGCGGTCTGTCACGCACGAGGATATGCCCCAGCCTGATCGCGCGTTGATCAGGAGTGCGGTCAAGTGTGGCCAGTGTTTCGTCAGGGAAGTGATCGCGTCGTCGTCGAGCGCTACGTCGCACGGCACGTCTATTTCGAACACGTGAATGCTGGGGAGAGCAAGAAGGGGCTGGAACGTGGACAGCGTGACGCGGTGCGGTGGAGCACCGCTTTGTCGTTCGCCGGAGGTGGTCAGCGAGACACGGGAAAGCTGCTCTGAGCCACATGCACTGGCGAGGGCGAGGAAAAACAGACGGAGGGCATCCGAAGATGGAGCGCTCGCCACGACGAACGATACGGAAGACGGCTTGAAGCGCATTGACTCTAGCAGTGACGTCAGGGTAGAGAGCCCGTTGACATGCAGCGTCAGCGAGTTGAGAGACGCGAACGCGGGCGGTGCCATAAACGGCTTCACCCTCTTCAGTTGAAAATCGAGTTGGAGCTCGAATGAGAGAGCAACTAAAGAGGGGAGACGCGAGAGGTGGACAATGGCGGCTTCGTCGAGCGCAGGACACGAGAGCGATTCCAGTGAATGCAGGTACAAAAGTGTTTCGGACAAGATCTTTTCGCCTTTGGTATCGAGGAGGTTGGCAAATGCTTTGTGTGAGGGAATGCAAAGAGTCTTCAATGACGGACATACGGTGCCAATTGAGGACAAGATCGACACCTCGGGGGAACGCAGTGCGCAAAAGGACAACGAGAGGGTGTCAAGAGATGGTGTCAGCAGCAAACGCAGAAGTGATGCATGCTTTCTGTTCGGTTTATCCCAATAGAGCGTCCTAAGGTACGGGACAAGGGGACCATAGGTCGGGGGATTGGAGATCGCGAAGATGACGTCGTCGCCCAGACTCGAGCACTGGGTCAGGATTTCGGGCCCAATGGACTGGAACAGGCTTCGTATTCGAGAGGAGTATCTGAAGAAGATCTCCCAGTCCCTCAGCGACATGGGTCGTTGGAATGCCTGACCCGAGTCAGTCCGAGTGGCGGGGTGAGAGAACACGAGAACATACCAGCTTTTTATCCACGGGGTCAATCTTCCACAGATCCCGGGGAAGACATTGGATGAGGTGCGCAAACGAGTCCAACGTCTCCCATAGCACATCGAGGGCAACACTGTTGAAGGCGCGACAGCTCCGTGCAAGTCTGGCTACCGTGGCCGTGCCTTCGTGCTGGCAGTAGACTTCACGGAAGATGGCGTGCTGTACTTCGACAATGCGCAAGCACCGGTACATCCTGTGCGGCCAGCGTTGAATCCAATCAGGATTGGCGGTCGAAAAAATTCCATTTGCATGGACAACTTCAAAGCATTAACTACATAAATACGTCGTATCCTCGACACTTTTACGCCATCTCAACATCCTGCGGCACAGTGATAGGTTCTACCGCCTTGGTCTCGGAATCTACCGCGGCATCCTTCCCCTCGTCTGCCATGAAAACATCCAACTCTTTGTCCAGTTCCTCCGCCGTCTTTGCCTTGGGTCGCGTCGGCCGACCGATCTTTGATCTTGGCGCTCCACCTGTTCTTGAAGACCAAGGTGCTCGCGTGCGAAGCGGGCCAGTGCTACACGAGAACATCGTGACCACGCGCCACAATTACTACGAACAGCAACACATACCCTGTGGGCTGTTTCGTGTCGTCACCACTTTCAAGGCGCTCAACAAGGGAAGGTCGCTCGATCCTGTTTAACAACGAAGCGGTCGGCACGCCAGGCATACTTGAAGATCGAATACGCCGAGGAGGCGCAGTGTCGAAGGCGATTTCCATTGGTTGCCCTGAGTACCATAGTTAGTACCCCAATCCAAGCGCCAAAAGCGACACCGAACCCGTCCCCCACACACTGAAGAGCACAAACCTTTTGCTAGTTTACCCTCGTATTCTTTTTTGGCGCGGACCGCCTCCGTGTGCTTTTCGTATGTGATAACGGCGACACCAGAAGAGCGACCACTGCGATCGTACTTTAAAAGCAAAAGGTGATTTCTTAGGTTTAGCTTGGTGTTCACTGCGACTGAAGAGCCAGAAGCGAAAGCGGTCATCGAAACCCCGACCCCTTAACCACAGCAATGAGACCACGACAGGATGACCAGACGGGGCGACGTGACTGTGTGCATTCGAACTCGGAATCATCGTACCCTAATCAGTGGCTCGCGAATGAGCGTGCCTATCTGTCCAAAGATGGACTTGAAGGAAAATGAGCGAGAGAAAGAGAGCAAAAAGGGGGAAGTTGCTCACCACCAGGTCTTTAGGCGTGATCTCGTAATGAAGATTGGATACGACGAGTTTGGTGTTCAACGCATTAGCGGAGGCATTCACCGGCGTAATTGCGTTGTTGGCTTTTGTAGAGGACAAGGGTGCACGGTCATGAAGCCAAGCACCATCTGAACCTCTGGGGCGCTAGAAAATGCGCGTGAGCAGGGTGAAGATGTAATTGGGAGTCATAACTATTACAGCGTAGGGTTTTCTCTGTCTGTTGGACTTGAGAGGAGCCATCGCACGAGCAACAGGAAAGAACGAGCAAGTGGAGAAAATTCAAGACTCGTGACAGTCGAGTCGAAAGCGGGTAGACAAGCGGACTTTGAATTTATTTTCACACTCCGCGGTATACCTCCTGTCGGAACTTATGCTAGCGTATGGCGTCGCTTCAGAATCGAATTGCAATGTCGCTGTACATTGACTCGCGGGGATATGATCATGATGTTCTGCCGGAACTGGCTGGAATCCGTACAGTCATTGCGCCACTGGATACCAATCCCTTGGTGCTCCAACTTTTGCAGGTATGTTTCCGAACCATCTGAACGTGAAGCCACGGAAATAATTGATAGTCTGACTTATCACATCCATATAACGTCGCATATCTGCTGAAGTAATGGAACTGAAACCCTGAAATTCGGGTTCATAAAGGAACTGATCGGTGGAATCATCCTTGCGCCAGTCCCTGACTTCAACCACTTGCAATGATGTATATAGTTGCACGATTTCATTTTTGTAACCTGGAACCCAGCGAGAAGTGTAATCCACCCTCTGGTCTGTCTAGCACGTACGTTTTCCCTTTGCCTTCACTCCCAGCTGATGAAGTGAAAGTTTCGAGGAGGAAGCTCCACCAGTGGTCATTATTGATGGTGAGCGTCGCTCTGCTGCTGAATCCATTAGGGTAGAAGTGATAATGTCGATAAGGAGAAGTGACCTAGGCTCCAATTGCCGCATTAATCCCCACTGTCCCAAACACGCCGGAAGAACCATTTCCCCATATCCTTCCGAGACCCTGTTAGTATTCGGTTTCATGTTCTGCTTCGTACAACATGGATGTCTCGCCATTTTACCGATGGACTGTGTTCGCAATCGCTCTGAGAGCTCTCATGCTCATTGCAAATAGAGTGCTCTCGATATGGACAGCCTTTGCAAGCATAAAGTATGCATCTGTGTCCTGTGCCAGACCTGGTCTGACCTCTACACAGGGATTGCCCAGGCCGTGTACTGCTGTGGATCAAACCGTTCGGCGCCCTGGCTCTTGCGTTAGGCACTTCATTCCCAAAACCTGGCATGACCGGATACCAGGGGGCGAAATTCTCTTGTAGGTTTTTGTGTCTTCTCCTTACGACAATGCAACCGAGCATATATGCAGTGTACAGGAAATTCAAAACCACAGCTTTCGCGTCTGTCGAATTTTTGGCAGCTCGGCAAATATTTTGGCTTGCAGACCCCGAGGCCATTAAACTCGTTACTTCAGATCGACACACTTTCCAAAAGGATGTCGTTGAGTATGAGATGGTCAAGTTTTGTGGAGGAAATGTCGTAAGTGCGGGAGAGTCCGCCTGGAAGCGCCATCGTTCGGTCGCCATGTCCGCCTTTAACGAGGCAAGCGGTCTTTCAATCGCTTCATTTTGTCGTCTATCTAATATGGGTGTTCCAAGGCAAACGTTTTGCTGGTCTGGTCGGAAAGTCTGCGTGTGATAAACGAATGGTTCGAACAGCTTGACGCCATTGGTTATGACGTCATCGTGGATCTTGTGGCACCCATGAAACAGGTACGAAGAACCGTCCAACGGTTGCAGAGGCGGGCTCAAAAGATTTCAGGTAACTCTCCTTGTCATCGCTACCGCAGGTTTCGGTAAACGGGTGCCTTGGTTCGCTGATCCGAGGACCGAGCCGCCACCCGGTTTCAAGCTTACCTTTCGATCTGCGTTTATGGAGTCTGTCCACAACGTCATCTTCAGAGCTTTTATCCCGGGATGGTTTTACCAGTTCTCGTCGTTGATCAAAGTACCTTATCTTTCCCCCCGCGCACTCCGGAGTCAACTTGCATTTGACAATTTGCGAAGTCACATGCTTGATCTGGTGGCCTCTGCTCGTACTGAGATTTCGTCTGGGGAACGCATGCCGGGAGCTCCAGGCGCAGCACTGTTACGAAATCTTGTCGAGGCAAACATGAACCAGGACGAGCCTTCGAAGAAGCTGACCGAGGGAGAGATCCTCTCTAATATATTTGTGAGTACGCGATCGACACTCACCCTGCGTTGCTCAGTCACCTCTACCGTTAGGTTTTCCTTCTCGCTGGACATGGTTAGCTCACCTCGTTTGCCGATATGCTTATGTCCAGCAGAAGTTCATGCCCGACCGCAGAAACCACCGCACATACCCTCTGCTTCGCACTCGTACTACTGGCCCTTCACCCAGACTCTCAGAAGAAGGTTTACGAGGAGGTCAGCCGCGTATGGCCTGCAGATGTGGCTGTCGCACAATCGACAACAGTGAGCTTTTGCTGCCTACTTCCAACAACGATTACCAGCCGACATTTTAACAGAGTCACAGAGAATACTTGGATAAATTTGTCAGACTTCCTCGTCTTCATTGGGGGCTAAAATGCCGCTTACTGACAATCTACAAAGGAATATACTCTGGCATGTGTCCGTGAAGCACTTCGCGTGTTGCCTGTCGAGCCTCGCATACAAAAAGACGTGCATGCAGATACTGTCCTACCCGGGACTTATTTCACTCCTGGATCCAAGGACAGTCCTTCTGTCGAAACTGGAAAGTTTACGATGGCGGTTCCCGGGGGCAGTCTCATCGGCATTGATGTATGGGCACTGCATATGAACCGTGAGTCACCCTCTCCTTGTACAAAAGACCCGTAAGGCTGACCTTCCCCACCTATATCGCAGCTCTATACTGGGGAGAAGACGCTGCAGAGTTCAAACCTGAACGTTTCGTCGACACGGAGTCCTATCAGTGGCCGAGAAATGCGTGTAAGCGCCCGTAATTCCGTGTCTTAGACGTATTCTGGATTCACGGTTATCCCTCCCCTAGTCCTACCGTTCTCGAGCGGCGCAAGGTCTTGCATCGGTCAACGATTTGCGCTCGCGGTAGCAGTCAGTGTCCTCGCGAGTGTCGTGCACCGCTACGAGATCCGAGTTCCGGATGACCTCGCGAACAGGCCTTTTGAAGAGCAGAAAGAGATACTACTGAAATGGACGACTGGTTTATCGTTGACACCGCTGAACGCACGCGTCAAGTTGCGTCGTCGAGTCTAGACCTCGAATGTCTCGAACTTGTCTTTCCAACTGCTCTCTACGCGTACCCCGAGACTGCTTTCACAGCCCGACGGCTGTCGCACACGGCATACATTGAATAAATTGAATACATAGACTGGGTAACAACGGCCGGTTCTTACATGAACCTCACAACGACATAAGACGAGTCAAGACGAGAGCGCACGTCGGTAAGCGGAATGCGTGTCGTAAATGGTCACTCAATTGCTCTTGGCTTGTACTGAGGACGTTTTCGATTCACTGATGGCTTGTTCACGCAGACGGCGTGATTGTTCTTCCGTGAGTAGGATAATGTCGCGCTTCAAAAGCTTGAACGAGCCGCCCTTTGGGAATCCGCGTTTACGAGCCTCCGCGTCGTCGTTGATTTGTTCGAGTTTCTATCCAGCTCATGACCAACTGGGACACCTTTGAGGGAACGCGACACGCACCACCACAAGCGACTGCTTCACTCCAAACACGGAATCGCTCGAAATATATTCGCTATCTTCTGGGTAGAATGACGTGACGAGTTTGTGGTAGCCGGGGGCCTCCACTATCAGATGCAAGTGACTGGGACGCATGTTGTGACGACCCTGAGAGATCAAGAGCTCGCCCACAGGTCCCTGTAATTGATGATCAGGATTTGCGACTAATCAAAAAGCCAAGTGGAACAATCACGTCACCAGGAATGGGGTAGGCGCGTGGAACGACAGCACGATACCCAAAGCGACCATCTTTTCTAGTGTGCAATCGCCCCCTGCAGTCGGGGTGGGTTCTGTCGGCATACTGCGTGTCATACAACCCTGATGTGAGGTGGGTATGTGGCGGAAAACTTGAAGGGTTCCAAGCACGTTCATACCATTCTTATCCGCCTCCCATGTCTCGACGGCGGCGTTTGCGATGGGCTCGCCCTCTGTCGTTAAGACCCGACCTTCGACGTACATGTAATCTCCTTTACCCTCAGATGCAATTGATCCGCCAAATTCGACTGTGAGGACACCAAGGTCAGATTGTAATTGTCGCCGTGCAAAGACAAGCTGACCGTCCTCGGCATCATCGGTGTGGAAGGGACCCAAGACGCAATTCTCTGTCGCACCCCCAGCGACAGGGTTGTTGAGAGAGTCTACCATGGCCGAAACGCCCCACGCGTCCGACAAGAGGATCATCTCCTGACGCAAAGGTGTGCACGTCTGGCCAACGCGAGTCAAAAACTGGATGGCAGCCATCCATTCGTCCGTAGAGAGACTATGCATCGAATGGTCGGATTCTGTCCCCAGACTATGCGAGCGAGACAGCTCACCTGGACTCTCTGATGAAGGCATGCAGGTGCCTGGCGAGAAGTTGGTATATGAATTTGTGTCGTCTGGATCGCACTGAGCAAGGTGCAGGGAGGTAGCGGGATGACCTACGGGTTGGGAGTTTCGTTGATCAGCAGCAAGAGATTTGCTGTTATGATATCAGGACTATCTGGCAGCTGGTGGGATCAGTGTAAGCAGAACGGAGACGCTGAGTGCTCCGAAGAGGCGAACCGGTAGAGGGACACTGGGTGGAGGTATCCCATTGGAGACGGCGGGCTTGACCGTGTCCTGTGTAGCGTCAAAGTCACCGTGAGCCATGGTGAGAGAGGAATGTAAGTTGTAGATAGGGCCAGATCTCGTTTTATATCGTGGCGTCTAGCTTCCGCTGACTTGATCGCCGCGCCGTGAGACGCCATTGTCGACGCGACCCACCTCGACATGGACGCGCGCGAAGACCTTCCAAAGGTCTCCATCGAAACCGAGCAGGACTGGAGGCGGATTCAGAAAAACTTGTCCACCGCCCTCTTGGCCCGGTTGGACACCGAACTCGAGTCCCGCGGACAGACTGGGGACAAGGACGAGTTGTTGCCACACGTTCATCAAGTAAACCCGCCGTCGTCTTGGGTCTGCACGCGCTAAAATGCTGTCCACCCAGTTCCTTGAGATCCTCTTTGACATTGCTCGCCCCAATCTACGTATAAACGGACGCACGAGTACTACGGACGAACCGTGTAACGATGAGGACGGTGAGTCGTTCGGCTGGACTTTTTGTATTCCCTGCTCACGGGCGTAGACGTGGAACCGTTCGATGAAGCGTTAGACCGGCACATCTGGTCTCTGTCAGATCAAAGGTTGAAGTGGGACAAGGAGATAGCAGACCGTCGACGCTCGAGACCTCAGGATATTGAAAAATCAATGATGGAAAGCTCCACACAACATCACGCATGCGACATGGAAATCTCGGAGGAGCCCGATGCGTATGCTGATTTCAATGGTATGTTGTGGGTCTCCAACCGTCGGTGCTGTTAACCCGTCCCATAGTTATGCAACTCGATTCCGAGGTCGGGCAGGCGCTGCTGGATGCCACTTCCCTGGCACCGCAACTTCTGCAGGTACGTTTCCATCCCATCCGACCGGTGCTCCGGAAATGATCCCGACAACGCTCTAGTCCATCGAGTCTCAACAGAATCGCGCGAGTAGGATCAAGTCCGTATCTGCTGAAGTAAAGGCACTTAAACCCTGAACTTCGGGATAAAACCAACGGATCGGTGTCGCCACCATTTGCAATGTTGTACGTACAATTACACACATTCGTTCTGTAACATGGCACTCAGAAACACAGCCCATCCTTGAGTTTGTCTATTGCACGTGGGTTTCCCTTACCTTTTGCACCCTGCTGACTGTGTTAGGGTCATTGGCTGTGCAGAGCGTCACTCTGCTGAATCTATTACGACGGAAATGATAATACCAATAGGGAGGACATGATCGTCGTGCGTGACTGCGGGACTTTCCACATCACTGGTTCTGCATTGCCTGTCGATGCAACACATGTTGCTCTGTGTCTGGGATTCCGACTGAGCTGATCGAATCATCAAAGGGCTGCTTGCTTGCCAAGAAAACGTCTCGTATTTAAGGACGTGTCCGAATATTTCGGTTGTTGAAGCCATGCTTGAGTTGTGTGTACGAGGCGGGGAAATCCGTCAACAAGACACCGTACACGTGACAGACTAACAGGGATGTAAGAGACAATGTCCAAATACGATTACAATTATCTGGCGCTTTGACTCGCCCACAACATGCCATTCGGTGAGATCGTTTGCGGCGCTCCAGGAAGCGGCAAGTCGACCTATTGCCATGGAAAACACCAACTGTTCACCGCTCTCGAGCGCCCGATTTCCGTCGTCAACCTGGATCCCGCCAACGACAACATTCCGTATCCTTGCGCCATCGACGTCGCGTCGCTCATCACCCTGCAAGACGTGATGGATGCCCACAGACTAGGACCCAATGGCGCCATGTTGTATTGCATGGAATACCTCGAAGCGAATGTCGACTGGCTAGAGGACAGATTGAAGGCACTGGGACCGGACACGTACGTCCTGTTCGACATCCCCGGACAAGTAGAACTGGGAACGATTCACGCGTCTCTAAAACGTATCGTCCAGAGACTGTCCAAAATCGGATTCCGGGTGCGTGATATCGCGTTCTCGTTTCCCGGGGGGGGAGGCCAGTGTTTCACGAATCGGGATGCCTAGCTAGCAGCCGTTCATCTGTGTGACGCACACCATGTCACCGACGCCGCCAAGTACGTGTCCGTCCTGCTCCTCTCCCTCCGAACCATGCTCCAGCTCGAGTTGCCACATATCAACGTGCTCTCTAAAATCGACATTCTATCTCAGTACGGCGATCTCGGTGCGTGGGTTTTCCCACATACGGTCGCAGACCGCCCCTAACGAGCACCCAGACTTTAGCCTCGATTTCTACACCGAGGTGCAAGATCTCTCCTATCTAGAGAACGCGCTGAATACTACCTCGCCGCGTTTTACGGCACTCAACATGGCACTGATATCTGTCATCGAAGACTACAGCCTCGTCGGGTTCGAGACGCTCGCCGTCGAGGTGCGTCGCTATTCACATCGTGCGTTGCGCGACTGGGCCCACTCGTGTCGCAAAAAAGGACAAGAACTCGATGTTGCACCTGTCCCGCGCAATCGATCGCGCGACAGGTTACATCTTTGTCCCTCCAAGAAATGCCCCTGCACCAGAAGGCACCATCGATTCGAGCTCGGCTCCTGCGTCTGCTCGACCAAATATGTACTCGTTGTTCACGACTGCAGCAGGACCGATTGCGGGGAACGTACGGGATGTCCAAGAACGATGGATAGACGCAAAGGAAGAGTATGATGCGTTTGAGAGGAGAGAATGGAGGCGCGAAGGGGAACTCTTGAGAGAACAGGCGGCAAGAAAGGAGAGCGAGGCAACGATGAAAGCTAGGGGAATAAGGGAGAGGAAATAAGGTGGGTAAAATTTTCTTTATCGGTGATCTCTTGGATATATGCATCTTTGCAGGTGTATGTCGTTCATCAGGCGCTTATGTGAAGAGTCTGAACGAGAATATCCATAACTTGGTGTACTATATCACCCTTCGAAATTATTTCGCCTGCGGAACACATACAACCAACACGCATGCATTCAACGCTCGAAATTCTTTTGATTCTTTTCACGAGGGTTTGTTTTACTGGGACTCGTCTCTTTGGTCTCCTTGGAGTGGGCCTTCTTATGTGACCCCGCCCCCCCCTGATCGTTTGCTCGAGCGTTTGTTGCCCCCGTTCTTTCCGCTGCGGCATCGACACCTCCAGACGAGCGATGTTCTCGCGCTACCCAAATAACACTCTTGCTGCACGCAGCCTGCCTTTTACGATCTGACGATGGGGGCAAGGCCCTGCACGCGGGCTTTCGCGTCCTCGAGCAACTCGATCTCCTGCTCGCGTTGTCCCCTGACGGTGATGATGCTCCACGCGTTGAGTCCGACGGATTTTGTATGTGCGAGCTACAGGGCGAAAGAGGGGTCGGACAGGGGAGCGATCCCCACGGACGGGACGAAACGACGCTGTCTTTCCCAGACCCTGTACTTGCGACCTTCCGTCCGCGTCGAGGACGTATCTTGGTCTTCCTCGACGAGGTACTAGCGCGGGCGGGCGGGGGTTGTTTCAGCGCACGTGGGATGCGAGAGATCGCAACGGCGGAAGCCTTCCTACCTGATGTGCCACTGACGAGTCGTTGCATACAAAGTTTGAGCGCTGGGCCCAGAAAAGGAGGGACAGACGACCCTCGTGGCCACCCGTTCCCCGCGACCTCATCTATCACCCAGTGACACTCCGTCCCGACTGGCGTGCCAGACCCCCTTGGGTGCATGCCTCTGTCGATGCTTGCGTGCTTCAAACTTGGTCTGTGCGTGGACGTGGGCATCAGAACGGGGGGCCCCCCTCCTCCCCCCCTGGGCACGTTGGACGTATCTTCCACAAGTCGGGCTCTTCCTTGGTTTCGTTTCACTGACCGCCGTCGTACGTCCAGTGATGCGACCCACCGATCTCCATCCCGGTAAGGCGCTGCACCTTGAAGGACTTGTGCTCATCGAACCGGGGCACGCGTCCCGTCTCTCGGCCGACCACGCGCCAGGAGCAGCCGTTGGACGAAGGCGGCATGACTAGGGACTACTTTCGGCTCCTTTTGCTCGCTCTCCCGAGTGGGAGTGCTCGCTATGGGTATCACCTCTTCGTCCCATACTTGTCGTGGATCGGGTCTGCCTTTGCATAACTCATGTGAAGGGGGCGGCATCTCTGTCTTGCGTTTGGCTGACATGACTCGGGGCTCAGAGGGGATCAATGATCAATGCTGCCAGTCATTCCACTAGTGGTGATGGCGATGGTTAGCATGGTATAGAACTGCGAGTGAGATAGAACTGCGAGTGAGGAAGAGAAATGAGGTATTTTTTGAGCTAAAGTTATAGTGACCGTCCATACTGCGCCAAAGCGTCCATCATCGACTACCAGAAACGTGTCCATGAAACGTGTACAGTCATAAATCCAAAATGTATGCTCCGATGCAGTGCTCTTGCTTAAAGGACAATAAAGCTGGTCCTTGCATTTACTCGGTGGTGACAGACTTAGCCCTGGAACATAGGAGTAAGCAAAAAAGATCCAGATCAAACTGTATCTGCGCTCACAGGTTCCTCGGGAAGTCGACATCGAATCCATTCTTGATAGCCAAGTGGTAACTGAGAAGTTGCATGGGTATAATGTTCAAGAGACCTTGTAAAGCATCAACAGTCTTGGGTACACGAATAGTTTTGACGCCTTGCTTGATGCCATCATCATCCTCGTTGCAGACGACGATGGGTTGAGCCTTCCGAGCGGTGATCTGTGCAAAGGCTGACTGAACCTTGGGGTACAGCGAATCCTGCGTCATGATGATGATCACGGGCATGTTTTCGTCGATTAAGGCCAGCGGGCCGTGCTTGAGTTCACCCGCGAGAATACCCTCCGAGTGCATGTAGCTGATTTCCTTGATCTTCAAGGCACCCTCCAAGCAAGTGGCGTGCCTGCACGGCTTATGAGCACGGTTCATAGCAGTGTTACAATCGCCCACTCACTGATACCCTCTTCCCATAAGCAATAAACTTCGGGAGTTGGCAAGGACGCCGGTCGCAAGTTCACGGAGGTTGCTGTCAAGGGCGAGGACGGTCTTGATCTGCTCTGGGAGAGCGCGGAGGCCATCGATGATCGCGTTGCGACGCGGTGTAAAGGAGATGCGGTCCTCAGACAACTGCAGGGCCATGAGCATTAGCGCAATGTATTGGGAGGTGTATGCCTATAGAAAAAAAGATTGAATTAAAGTGAACGAGTTGAAGAGCGAGCGTTGTACCTTCGTTGAAGCAACACCAACTTCAGGACCAGCGTTAATATGGACACCGCAGTGTGTTTCACGAGAAATAGTGGAACCAACGGTGTTGACGACGCCCACACAGAGAGCCCCGCGGTCAAGGCAGTACCTCAGAGCAAGAATAGTATCGGCCGTCTCTCCACTTTGGCTGACAAAGATACAGACATCGTCACGGAAGATGGGAGTCTTGCGATCCAAGAAATCGGAGGCCAGTTCAACGCTGACAGGGATCTCTGTCAATTCCTCAAATATAGCACGTGTCGCCAGAGCAGAGTGGTAACTTGTGCCACAGGCACAGAACACAATACGACGGCCACGACGAATAATATGGAGGTATGAACGGAGACCACCGAGCGTGACTTTGTAATCGCCGAAGTTGACACGCCCACGCATGGTGTTCACGACGGATTCTGGTTGCTCGAAAATCTCTTTCTGCATGAAGTGATCGAACTTGCCCTTCATGATCGCGGCAATTTCAATCTCCAAAGTCTCGATGCTACGTGTCGCATGAGTGTCGGGTCGGCCATCTTCGCGGCGGAGGCGGTGGATATGGAGTTGACCGCCAGCAACATGCGCAATGTCATCATCCTCGAGGTAAAGGACACGCTTTGTGTGCTCCACGATTGCAGCTGCATCCGAGGCAATGAAGAATTCGATTGGTTGTGGTGTACCATCCTCAGAGATGAAGTTACGAGATTGCCTGCGAGAGATCTTAGGACCCAATGAAGGTGGCGCCAAACGAGAGGTGGGAGAAGTTGGTGGTGCAACTATAGCAATAGTGAATGGGTGAGAACGACGAAATGGACAATGGTGCATACGAGTATCGACTGCCTTGGTATCGGCTTCGGCGCCAGCAAACTCGACATCCACGAAATCAACCTTGAGTTTCTTGTCGGTCTTGACACCAATCAGTAGCGGCGAACCACGGCGAGCGGTAACGATTTCGTTGGGGAAGTGGACAGACTTAAAAACAAAGGCGAACGAGCCCTCCAACTCCTTCAAGACAGTCTTGATCAAAGCAGTAAACGTAAGGCGCTTGTCGGGCTGTGAGTCCCAGACATATTTTAGGAGTATGGCGACAGCCTCGGTATCTGTGTCTGACTCGAACTCGTAGCCACGCCTCTGCAGAACCTGTCTGAGAGCAGTGGCGTTGGTAACAATGCCGTTATGGACGACGATGAATTCGTCGCTCGTACCAGCGCGGATAGGGTGACAGTTAATAGTTGAAGGAGGTCCGTGGGTGGCCCAACGAGTGTGGGCAATGGAGACCTGGGAGGTGAAGACCTTGGTGGTATCGATGTTTGACTCGGCGATGCGCTTGCGCAACCCGGCCACCTTGCCGACTTCCTTGAAATAGATGACTTGTCCCGGTTGGTCTCCATCGATACCGATGCCAGCAGAGTCATAGCCACGATATTCTTGACGAGCAAGTCCGTTGCAAAGGATCTCCAGGAGTTCCTTGCGGTCCTGGAGATGTCACAATTAGATATCGAAGCGAGATCATGACTACCATATGGGGTAACCACATGTATAGCGATGGCACGAGGCAGTGATGGCGTGCGGTACGCATATATGCGCAGAGAAATCACGGTCGAGACATGTGCCGAGGGGGCGGCACGTGATGAGATGAGGAGAGTTGCATACCTTGTCCTTCAAGTAGTTGCAATAACCGAAGATGCCACACATTGCGAGTATCTAGAGGATCGATGATGAGCAATATAGGAGTGAAAGCACCGACGGGCAGGTGCAGGGATACATACATTGGAAGGTGGACGACGACGGGGATGAAGATGGGAGAAGAACAAGACAAGTGACGGGTCGAGTTTAAGTAGTCCATTGTGGGTTCAGGGTGGGCCAAACAAATCCAAAGCTGCGCCTGTCAGTCGCGACTTCCTAATTGGCTGTCATGTGATTGTGCCCCCGTCGTCTGGGTACCGCTTGTTTGGAGCTGGAGTGGGTTCGCGTTGCCCTACATAGCTCAAACGAGCCCACATCTGGCTCGCTTCATCACCCGACACGGTCTAGAATCACCGTAAAACATCGTCAAGCTGGGTTCAGCCCTCTACATTATGTATCCTTACATGAGCCTGATTGAGTCTATCATTCGTACGGAATTCGCGGTGAGGGATCAATTTGATCACGCGTTGCCGACCAGTAGATATTCTTCCAATGACCAATGCTTGTTTGCTCTGGCTAAAGATTGACGTTACATCAACCTGGCGCTCCAAGGTACAGATGCATTGAGTCGCCTAGGCAGCTTGCCAGCGCAGTTCGCGGCGCACGGAGAGAGCGTTACCCCCCCCCTTCTGCCACGTGGCGTTAGACCACCGACTTTCTCATTCCCACCAAGGGCCCAACAGTCCAAAACCTTATCATGTGGCCCGTCTGTCAGTGTTATCGAACCGCCTGCCTTCGTACGTACTCGCCCGGTCTTGCCCTTGCATCCTGAGTTCTGCATTCAGACGTGACTAGTTAGATGGACATGTGTATTGACGTTAACAAGGCCCTGGGCCGGTTTGAATGCAGCGGACCTACGACAAGTATTTATGTTCCGACGCTAGGCTAGCTCCGAGCCCCTCTATTACTGCTGAACAAGGCGTGACATCACTTTTTGCACCACTGGGACACCATCCACATCGTTCTCAGGAGTCGAATCTGCTCCATCCAAGATGCACATTGCGACGGCGTGTTATGGCCCTTGACAGCCGTGAGGGTCTACAAATGAACCTGATTGTAGCCTTCCCAAGTACTGCAAATGAGCCTGTGTCACTTCCCCTGATCTTGGCATCTTGCCGTTGCATGGCTCCCTGCAATCTTAGCGTTAAGTCCTCGCTCCCCTCGCCGCAGCCCGCACGGGTCCTCATACTATCGCGCCATACCCGCGAGGATAAGGACGCACCCTTACGCGACACGACGACACACCCGAACGGATCCAGTACATCGACCGAATTGCCTTCTCAACGTTGGAGGACATTCGTTCCCCTCGGACACGACTCCGTCGCCTTGCTTGTTGGCAACGATTTTACCTCCACGAATACTCCTTTTATAGAGGCGAGACAGTCACCACAGTCCCGTCTCCCCTCAACCGTTGGGACGCACGCGGTATCGCAAACGCAAAGACCAAATTTCCTTTCAACGTTCGTGTCTCCACGGCCCCTCACAGTTCTCACTCCACTAGCAACGTGATGCCAACGTGGCCATGTTCGGAGACTGTCAGGAAGATTTCCACCACCTTCTGGGAGAGGCCTTGTACTACCGCACGAAGAGCGGCGCCTGGGAGAGGGCAACACAATCCTACCGCTGCCTTCCGCCGCGAGCTCATCTCCAACGGATCGACGCGATCACGCGCACGATCAACCTCGCGATCCTTCTGGAATGATGACGTCAAGCCAGCCACACGGTCACATGCAGAAAGCTGATCGGGCGGCACATGCTAACCAGTCTATCTGCACTTTGACATGGGCCGCCGTGGGGGACGACGCTGGACGGGGTGGGGTTGTACGTGTCGGAGTGTGCCCCACTCTGGGCTTCCAAGCTGGGGTCGGCTGTGGCCGGTCGACCACCGTCCGCCGCCGCCTACGGATCGGGTGGACGAGCTCATCGTGCTCCTGAGGCGCAGAATGGGAATGGGTGTTCTCGCAGCGTTCGTTTCGGGTGCGTACATTTGGGGTGGTGGTACCAGATGCCTGGCGCCACGCTGTGGACGAGATGGAGGCACCTCATTGGGATGCAAAGCGACGACGTCCGTGCTGATCCAAAACGCGAGGGAGCGGACGCCCCGATCGAGTGATCGCGGCGCCCCTCTAGTTTCTGGATGAGATCGAGGGAATCCCGGGCGATACTCCTTGCGGTTGCGGTTAGCGCCCCTTGTATCTCGCATCATTACTGTCCGCCCCATTCTGTCCTAGATGTGAATCAAGAAATGACTGTCGTGCTAATAATACGCATTGACGTGATGCATTGACATGGCGGACCAAATGAAAAGATATTTCCTATGCAAAACAACAAAGGAGGAACCGAAATCATGCACGATATCATAAGCACCGGCTTGAGGCGTGAAATATCACCTCGGGGTCAAGTTAGAACTCAAAAAAAAGAAAAGACGAAGAAAAGAGCGAAGGAAAACAAGTGCACGACCCTCTCCCGACCAATGCAAACTTGCGGACCGAGTTCCGCGCTCCTAGACATGTGTGCAGTTCATCCTCAATCGACTCTCCCCACGACCAGCGCATGCACTCCGAGATGGGATGTCTTTTTCACTCCTTACCATTGGACCGAGCCCACAGTGCGACGCTCTTTGCCCTTGGGTGGGGTAGGTACGACGGCACCAACTGTCGCGGCGTAGGGAGTGCTGGGGGTATTAACGTGCGT
>JBBPKC010000020.1:37303-92177 GCA_038089055.1 Tylopilus aff. balloui | reverse complement strand
CAGCAACGAAAAGGCAAGACCGGTGGATCACACCCCATCAACGGACCGTATCGACGACCCCGCCTGCCTTGATGCGCAGTGGTGGGCTCTTCTTTTTTATTATGATTATCATTCCCTGACGTTATTCTGCATGGGATGAAAGAATTATCCAGTCTTAACATCCCCTAACAGACTAGAAACAGGTCTGAAGCGGTGCCATCGTGGACGTGTTCGATGGGGAAGTGGCTGAGGGTGTTTTTCGACTCCACGTGTGTTCCCGCGGCGATGGACGGCTGATAGGGCACAGCGTGATGGTATGCAAGATGTGACATGATGCGTATGTAACGTAGGTATGATTGGTCTATAATACATGTTCCAACCTATTGAGCAAGCAATTATTGGATGCGGTGGATTGTCCTTATTGAGGGGGTACTCAAGAAGACCTGAACAAGACGTCAAGACAAGCGATAACGAGGCGACTCGGAGTGCCTCGAAGGACGTGGGAGTCGGCACGATGAAATAAACGACGGAAACAAAGCAGGGACGGCGATATGGTGATACACTGAATGCGGCTTCGGCGAGTATGCTTCTGACAATTATCAGGGGGTGACGGAGGTCACGACAAGTGCTGCGAATCTATAACATGAACGGATGCTGGAGGTTGGTCGTATTTGACCACCGACGGGCCATTGTTGAGATGGGCGGAAGGTTGTCGATGGAAGTAGCGCAGCTACTTGGCACGGGTAGCGAATAAGGAGTAGCGTACTGTCTCGACTGGTCAAAAGCATTTAATCAAAGAAGAGAGAGGGAGCTTACGTCTGAAGGATGATCCAAAGACGTTCTGCGAGGCGAGACGGAGGACGGGGACGGGGAATGGAGAGGAGGATGTGGGCTGTATGGCCGTAGCGACGGGAGTGTGTAAGACGCCGAGGAGTCATTTCCGAGCCAGCCCGGCTGAGAAGCGGATTGGTACTGCAAAGTCGGTTCATTACACTCGGTCCAATTGCCTGGGTCGTCGAAATTGCCGTCGGGCTTGTTCGAGGAGGCAGGCTGCGGCTGTACTGGGTCGCTGGCTGCGCGTTCGTAGCCTGGGAGGTCGAGCTGGAACTCGAACATTTGTGGTTCCTCCTCGAGTGGGCCTGCTTCTTCGCCGGTCCAAGTTGTGGTGGGCTGAACGCCACTCTCATGCATGGAGAAGGGATTGAGGCGGAATACGCCCATCATCTTGCGCATTGCCTTGCTAGCCTGGGTGGCACGGAGGGGGACTTCTGTTGGGGGAGCAAGAGAGCTGCTCGCCTGGGCAGCGGGGGTGGGTGCAGAGAACTCCATGACAAAGCAGTCGGAGGGGACGGCGTCCTCTGGTTCTGCTTTTACGGGGGGGATGCTGACAGAAGAAGAGATGGAGGAAGCGCGTGCGGAAGGGGATGTAGCCACACTGCTTGCAGGCCGTTCGGAGTTTGATGCGGTCTCCGGATCATCGATAGTGTAGAGCCCATCGCCCCAGGGATGAGTGTCAAACTTTAGGTTTGAAGCAATAGAGGATAAGCTATTTTGAGGCGTACGTGTGGAAGGGGTTGTTTGTGATAAGGAAGATTGTTGTACGGAGGGGTGTATGGAGTTGATGAGAGGCCGGGAAGGAGATGCTGAGTAATCGGTGTGATGGAAGAGGGTGAACGCTGAGTGACGGTAGCTTTGATTTAGGGAGACGTACGGCGGAGGAGACGGAGGCGGGGGGGAGGGGTAGGATACGGAGGGGGTGGACCACGCAGAATACTGGTTGGGGTTCCAGGAGGAGGGGAGTTGATGGGTGAAGGCGGAGTGCGGGTCGGGGGATGCTCTGGAGGAGTAAGACCAGGAGTTGGAGGGGAGGATGTTATCGTTTGCCTGGAACGAGGACCTGTCTGCGGGGTGAAAGCGACGGTCGGGGAACAAGGGGAAGTGGTCCAGGGACATTTGGGGGGGGAAGATCGGGGTGGATGGGGGGAGAGAAAGGGCGGGGACGGGGACGGGGGAGAGGAAGCGAGGGACGGTGAGGACGTTATAAAGAGGATCAGATACTGGGCCATTCGCAGCAGGCGGGCGTCTCGACAGAGAGGGCGAGAAAGAGATCTCGCGAACCCAATCTCATAATACACAGGCACCCTTAGCATAGAATATAAAATTATAAAATGAATATAATAAAATATAATACCTGCATAGCAAAGTACTTCTTCGTGGACAGACGCGACCCCCAATTAGCACCTCCGCAGCGACGCTCTCCACTGCACCCTCTGTTCCCTTTTATGGGTATGCTTCTCCGATTGATTCGCCAGACTGGAGGAGTTACCATTTAAGGAAACTCACCGGAGTGTTTCTGCTCCTCGATACCTGCCAGTGCTGCCAGTCGTGAGCGTAACCGTGTTTTCAAATGAACGTCCTCGTGTAGCCCAATCTAACCATTTTCTGCAGTCGTGCCCTCGCCTCGCCCTCCGGTGGCCGTGGCCGTGTCGGTCTAATTTGTCTGCGTGCACAACCCCCCCCCCGCCGTGCTATCTTTGGCTTCTCTTTTAGCTCCTCTCCTCTACAGCCTTGTTTCCGTCGGACATTAAAATCCCTGCAGCGTGCCATGCCTCCACCCAGTCATTTTGGGCTCTAGACGCGTCAGACATCCCCCCCGAGGCAGAGGGTAATCGCTCTTGGTTCGCAGAGGCGCCCGAAAACCACGTTCAACTTGGCGGATTTCTCTCGGCCGACGCCTTCTTCCGGTTGACCGGCTCTCAGCCCCGCGTTGCTACTTTGTCGCTCATCCGAGGTACGTGCCTCGCATCCATGTGCTCCCTCAGATTCGCTTTTCCTTTTCCCCCCTTTCAGATCTTCTTAGATTCTGCCCCACCTCCACACCCTCCCCACCCATGCATCAGTAATAAAATAAAAAAAGTGCGCGTTCCGCGACATAAAATCACTACCGTGAGACTCATCGCTCCCTCCGCAATCCCAACGAGACAGCGGAGTTTTGTGCATCCCACCGCCCCAGATCAAGTCTACGATGATCTCCCCGACTGCTCCGACTCCGTCCACATCGCAAGATACCCATGTGCAACGCGTCGCACTCGTGAATCTTCCGCGGACATCCAGGTAGATCTGCTCGAGATCACTCAGGTCGTCGTCCTGGTAGTCGATGCGAACCCACTGCTTTCACAGACGCCCACACGGTCCCCGACTCGAAAAGTAAACGCGATCAACAAAAGTCGTCGGCGAGCGCGTTCGCAACCCGCCAGACGTCGCCCGAATCTCATCTCTTTGCCACCCCCTTTTCCGCCACAACCCCCTGGACGCGATCCAGTTCGCGTCGTCAGACGGCACGGCACGTCGTTTCTGTAGATCGGGTCGATGTCATCGCCATCTCCTGTCCTACCAGTACTCGGCTGAGCATCCCATTCCTGCGTCGGCCCGGATAGGAAGCCCGGATCCTATTGGCGACAAACGCAAAATCTCAACGGATCACGACCTTATCTCCCCGCCCAGTATGACATGCACATTCCCTTGAATCTACACCGTCCTGCGGCGGCCGGAAGTCGTACACAGGACATAAAACCGGAGTCAGCGTTCTTTGTGAACTCGAGACACGCCGCGGGGGTAATAAAGCTGTCTCGGAACACGTACATGAGAACCTCCGATAAGATCAGTCCGGCATGCGAGGACGAGCGCGAGTCCTTATCATTGTTCGATAAATTTCGTATTTCTTTGGGGGGTCACCATGCCCGGTCATCGATTGGGGCTATGTTGCAAATCCGACCGAAAAGCAACAACGTTTAGCAGTTAGATCATCTAGTCTTGTACGTTGGCATGATCCGCGGACAACCAGAAAAAGGTTTATCTGAGATCCAAGAAAAAGTCAACGTACGCCTGTGCCCATGGCATTAGGGCAAACGACGATCATGATGAGTAACGCTCTTTTCCGGATCGAAAAATAAAAAGAAAGTAAAATACGCCACATCGCACATCGCGCTCCAACCGTAGGCCGAACGCCACACCACACACACGGACATGATCATGCGATGGTGTGCCGCTAGGGTGGGATCGCTCCACGGAGACAACAAGTATTTAAACTTTGTGTGTGACGACGCAGGAGAGCGTCGTAAACGCGCAGGGATTTTTTTTTTTTTTCTTTCGACCCACAGGACCGCATCACGTTATCCGTCTTCCCATAAGCGAGATGGCCTGCGCGGGGATCTGGCTCAGGTATTCGCGGAGGTGGACGCGGTGTGTTCTCGGGCCAAAATGGACGGCGTGAAGGTGTGTGCGGGCGGGGGGGGGAGTGGCCCTGGGCGTTCATGGGACGGAGGACAGAGGCCCGTGTGCGTCCTGTGTCGGAAAGCGGGACGTAGACGTGCTCCTGCTGCGAGCGTTGATCGAGATCGTCCATTGGCGTAGCACGACGAAACAGAAGAAAAGTCGCCCCGGTTGCCTTTCGAGGGTTCGAATCGAACGTCGAAGGGGGAGGTTCCCGCATGCGATTGCACCGGGTGTCGACACGCAAGTGGGTCCGAGTCTTTTTCTTTTTCTTTCCCCTCCGTCGCCGATGCGTTCCCCTCTCGCACACGTGTAGTCCGGTGCAAGGGACGAGGGAAGAATCATCCCAACTTTACAGTTGGCCGGGTCTCATAGGGCGAGGTCACGTGAGCAGCGACCTGGCGCCCCGAAACCCGCCACAGGCAATGGTGAGGGTACTCGTCCGCCCGTCCCACGACCGGAAAAGGCCAGCTCAGCCGAAGCGTCGTTGTCAGGGTTCAATGACACACGCCCCAGCGTCCGACGGGACGCCACATCGACGACGTCACGGATATTGGTGTCGCCCGTCACCAGACCGAGTACAAGGGAGCACGGAGCACGGAGCACGGAGCACGGAGCAACGTCGCTGCGATACCAGGCCGTCTATCATGTGCCTCGTCGTCAGTCGGCACCTCCCCGCTGTGCAATTTCATACGGTTCCCGTCCGTCGTCTCTGAACGCGGCTCGGGAATCATGCAGGGACCTCACGCTGGGCGCGATCCGTTCCCCAATTACGACAACGCACCCTAACGTGATTGCATACGAAACGCATGTCTTCTCGATCAGACATTAAGTGGAACGCAGATTACGAAGGGACCGATCCTGCGACTCTCAACCTCCGTCCACACGTACATGGCGTGTTGGAGGAAAAAAAGCATATGTCTGAGAAATAACACTGAAGACGTCCATGAATCACAGTCGCAACGCCAGCCATTACGCCCACGCTAGCAGGAGCGGAAGAAAGCACCCCACAAGGCCGTGGGCTCGGATCGGGGATGACACTCATATTCTATCGATGTGCGTCCCTCCACCGTCCAACCCACCATCGACACATACGCTTTCGGACGGTGAGCTGTGCAGCGTCGAGGCCGCTGACGATCATCGAACCCGACCACGGCTCACCAAGCCGTTCCTCGCTTCTGTCGCTCGTCACTTCCTCCCATATTAAACCGGCATGGAAACCCATGTTTAGAAAGTTGTCGCACACGTGTGACGGGGTGTAATTTCCTGCAGCGACGTACACACGCGCCTGGGGCGACCTGGCGAGAAGCGACGTTAAAGCGAGCAAGAGTGCCCCGTGGGACGAATCGAAGTGCAACAAATCCGACATGATGACGATGTCGTAGCCTGACAACGTGCTGTCGATGTGCCGCGCGTGATGTCTAGAAAGAACGCGAAACAGAAGACGCATCAAAGAGGAACAGGGTAAATGATGTGTACAGCAGTGATCGGGGTGCAATGAATCGGCGTTACACCTACAAGAGAGGGGTGGTGTCCGATCCCCATTCGTAACCTACACAGCGGACTTGACAAGGGGGTATATAGTGGGGTTTGTTTCGTTCGACGTTTTCCTTGAGGTTTCCCAGAATGTCGTCGTCTGGGTAATCGGTCGCGACGATCAGGGATGGCGGCGGGTCCATGGTCGCCGCGAGTAGCGAGGGCAGTGCACACCCTGCGCCAAGTTCTACGACTGGACAAGCTGGTGAATAAAACCCCGATCTGGAGCGTAGTCGGAGACGGCCTACTCCGACGACCTGCAACCGGAAGAGCGCCGCGTTCGACGAGCTCGGCAAGGACGAGCGCAGGCGAAAACAGGTGATCCGCAAGCAACGTGTTGGCCTTGAAAAAAGAGAGAACGGTCGACGTGGCGTGCCTGTATCGTATCGCGCAACTCGGATGCACTCACCTTACCGCCCTGATGGAGAGAAGGTTGGTTGATCAACGAGTCACCCGGCGCGTTTGAACTTACCTTGGGAGCCACCGTGAGTCTCAAGGGTCCATACTGGACGTACCCCGTGTCCTGGACCGTCCCAGCACCCAAAATATCGAGCGCATCGGACAGGATGTCTTCGGCGTCGAGTGCGTCCATCGCCGCATCCCCCCGCCGCTAAAATGAACGCCATATACTTTCCATCTCCGCGACTTGGCCAGACCCATTCAACTCGTGCTCCGCGCCAGTCACGCCAACTCCGCTCGACGAGTCCACAGCCGTCGACGAGGACGGGGTGACGCGTGGCAGCAAACGACCACCCAGGCGGGGGGGGGGGGAACTATCAGGTATCCGCAAGCGCGTCCGGGCCACTCCACCTGCGCTGATACGGCATCTCATTTACCCCGCCCATTGCCGGGCATTATGGACACTTGGGCATCAATGTCCGTACCGCACGCCCATCGATCTCTGTGATTACAACGATAAACCGAAGCCATGGAACGCAGAGAAAACGCATCTCCACAGCCTCGCGTTCGCCGACGGTCTCCACCAAACGTTCAAGGCAACTCGCCGCATAATAATCGCTGCGTCCCTCTCATGATCAGCGCTTGGATGCCATGGTTCTCGAGGACAGTGCCCGTGATGAGAGTCTCACGCGCGCCTTGGATTGTCCGTTTATTTTCCATTCGGGCGTTGGCCGGACTGACGCCCTCTTCATCATTCATCATCTTTAGTGCCACCATCAAGCGGCAGCTCCGCAACGTCGTTCGATCATAACTGACTTGATGCCGGCGTGCGTTCCGGTCCTGAGTCTCGTCATGTTGGTCCGACCACCAAGGGAGCGGCGGTGGTCGTCCCGGCCGAGTTGGATCACCAGCCGTCGTCACCCCCTGGAATGCAGCTCGTCTGGACCGTGATCATGGGACATCCTGCCTCCCAAACGGTCCACTCCCCTCCGGGTTTGACGTGACGGCTCGTTCCAGAGGCGCACACCGACCTGTCCCCTCGCCGCGGTCAGACAGACGAGGGGCGTTTGGCATGCTTTCGGCCATCCGTGGCACCCCACCCAGCAAGTCTTCGTCGAAAGCGCTCGCACTGCCGAAAATGTCGACCAAGAAGCGAGAACCGGCCGCCCACGGCTCACACATCAACGGCGGAAATGGCCTGTCCGTCGGAGGCCCCCATCGATCGTGGACTCAAAAAAGGCGCCCGCCACTGTTGTGGCACGGGATGGTACGTTGTGCAAACGTGCGATGGAGAGGTACAAACTCAGGATTTCATCTCCGTAAAGCGCGAAACCCGGTCCACCGAGGCGTTCCTGTATCAGGGGGACCCATGATAGGCTGAACTGGCGATAGGCTGTCCTTGATGAACGCTGAACCTTGTTGGCAAAACGATACCGTTCCGTTCCGCTGGGTAGCTGAATGGAACGTAATCCAAGCCGTCACTTCCTTATCGTGCCGCGAAGGATGATCGGGTGGGCCGAGCACGGTGCGTTGCTGATATGTGTCTGCACGCTTTCGGAAATGAGTCTACCCGTTCTCGTACCCCCCGAGAGATGCGCTGCACGGGTGTTTGCGGGCGCCAGTGAACCGGGCATGCCACCTTTTACCAGGCTATGCGTTTTCTCTGAACGGATTCTCTCCCCCCCCACATTCGCGCTCTCTAAGTCGGGGCTGATCCTGAGGTATGGACATACTATGAATGATCGTGGCCGCATCGAGCGCTTGGCAGCCCCTAGATCATACCTATCTGTGCTGATCTAAGATTGTATGTCGCACCCCGAAGGAATCGCGTTCAGAACCGGTCCAAAGTCGCCAAAGCAACCTCGCTCCGTCGGCAGTGCCCATACCCCTGGTGATCCAGTCCAGCGGATGGAAGAGGGAGGGGGGGAGGGAACGCCGCAATCGTTAGGGGCAGTCCCAGCGCCTGAACCAGCGTCGGCGATGGGCAGTAAAACCCAACGCACGCCGGAGCAACCCGGCTGGTCTCCTTGTCCGACATGCCTATCCAAGCGCCACCCGTTCCAGCGTGCCAACCGCGTCCGTGATGCCCATCGTCCATGACGGTGGCAGCATGATCGAGCGGAAACAATGGGGTAAACATTGAGATGGATCCTACCTGGCCCCTGTCGTCACGCACGCGTGGCGTTTTCGTATCCTCATACAAGGCGCCCCATGTTTGTACGCGCTCGATCCTCCATACTCACCGCCTCCTTGTGCACGCCTGGAGGCGTAACGAGGGGAACGCTCCTGGGTCTTTCTTTCTTTTTCTTCTTCCGTTCGTGGTAATCCGCTCGTTAGGTCCGCTTGATCGGTTTCTTTTCTTCTCATTCATACTTTTCGCCAGATCGGCGCTGCGTAGCTCCGCCCGCGCCCTTTCAGGACGACGACACGCGCGCAGAGACCCCGAGATCACGGCAAGTCGCGCAACAGAGGATTACGGAACGGACTCGAAGCTCGCGCCATTTCCAATTTGCAAACGGGGGCTCCCAAAAAAAACAAAAAAAAAAGAGAACCTGCGCGTGAACGCGGGCGAAACTGTGACAAGCGTTCGTACACATTTCTCGGCGATACGAGCGCGAGAAGGGAGATCGAGAGAAGAAAAGAAAAGAAAAGAAAAAGAAACTTAATCTCCGTAGAGCTCGAATTCCCAAGGAGTTCTCGTCATAGGAGCGGATTCGCTCAACCAGATCCTTCGTAAGCGACAGGTCGCATGGATCTTTATGAAGGCGAGATGGGAGTACGTCCCAGAAGGCAAGGGGGCCTGGTTGGTGGGCGTCCCGCCCCCGCCTCTACTCCCGCCTCTGTCCCACTCTGCTGGTCCGTGATGGCTGTCGGCTGGTTCGGCCAGAGATTGGGAGGCGGCGAGTGATGCGAACTGGGGGACGAACTTGGCAAGGTTGAGCGCAATCGTCGACCATGCGGTCAGAGGGCTCGACGAGGACGGCGGAAATGCGAGGGGGAGATGGAGCAATGGGGGTGCGGTGCGAACCCGCACGAGCTGGGGCGATTTCTAGAAATGGACACAATCCCGTCGCATCACGGGTTGGGTCGTATGTGAATGCACACGCGCGTGAGGAAGGGGGGGGGGATCAAACGGGAAGAAATGGTGGGGAAAAAAAAAAGTGTACCTGAAATGTGGAACAACGGACAGTGCCTCGTCTACCTGACTTGTCGACGATGCCGACTTCGAACGACCAGTCTCTGCCCAGATTGCGAACTTGGATGTGCAGCCATGTGTGTTCCAGTCCGAGTTCTCCGTCGCCAGTGGACGCGTGCGGCAGAACCGGGGGAGGGCACTGAATGAAAGTCTTGCGCAGCGTCGGAGATTGGATGTGAAGGACGGTCTGGTTTAGCTGATATCCTTGGCTGGTCTCCACATGTTGGTCACGATAGACGGACGGCGCCGTTATCAGAACGGCCGGTGGAGGTGGTGCGGGGAGCGAGGTGGAGTCTTTGAGAAGATGGATGAACGAGTCAGCGGGTAGACCACTGTCGACCTGCAGTGAGAACAACCCCAGAGGGTCGCTACCTGTAGAGGAGAAGAGCGAGACGACGTCGGGCTGGACAGATCTCGCGAACATGCCCGTTCACGAGCGGAGTCGACCTCGCTGCCAAAAACGAACTCCGAGAAGGTCCACCAACGACTACGGTATGTGCAAGGTATATACAGCAAGACAGCACGGTATCAATCAGTAAACACAGCAGACAACCACGACAAATGTTCACGACAAGTAGGCCTTCACACACCTCTTCAACACCTTCAACAACTCCCGTTTCCTATGTGGATCATCTGGGAGCTTTGGGCCCCCGTTCGCCAGCTCCAGCAGGTACTTGAAGTCAGCCTGTGCAACAAGGGGAAGTTTCGACACAAGCTGTTTCCTCTTGCCATCAATCCGGGCCTTGAATTGCTTTGCAAAGTCTTCCGAAATAACCTCGGCTCGTGAAACTACTTCGGAGGGTACCCCTGCTAAGGTGGCCACATGAGTACCAAAAGAAGAGGAAGCAACACCATCAACGAGTTTGTAGAGGAAGATGAGCTGTACACGCGTCTAGGTTAGAAAGAGGTGAAGGTCTGCGGAAAGCTACCTTTTGCTGCTCATCATCGAGACTCGTCGACATGTACATGTTCCTAATGTTGGGATGGTATGCAAAGTCGTCCGTAAGTGAACCGTAGTGGGTGGCGAAAAATGCTAGGGGAAAGGTCCGTGTGGCGAGCTCATGCAAAACGGCCTATACAAGCGATCCATCAGCAGATGTAACTAAAGTCAGGTATTTACTTACACCAGCAATTGCCATTCCATCCTATCAATTGTAAGCGTCGAGTACATTTCAAGATTTTTGGCAAAGTACACTTACGTAAGTTGATGTCCCTCTACCCAATTCTAGGCAACACGGTTAGCGGAATATCTCAGGTGTTTGGGCGTCGTACCGTCCAGAATGACCAGTGACCGAGGGGTTGCGTCGCGCAAGATTTTGCAACTGTGAGGACACCAGTCAGTAATCCACATAAAATCATGACAAGTTTACCATTCATCCAGCTCGACCTTGAATGTACTGGCGTTCGAAAACATGTTATCATATGCCCCCATGCGGGTCAGGATTGCATCAACGGGACAAAGTCTATCATTTTTGTTGAGGACGTCTTTCTCATGGCCGTTGCAGGCTACTGACCGGGCTGATTGAGCAGGGACACGCATTCCGAGCTGCGCCATGATCTATGCTGACGGTGAGTTTCTCGCCACAATGTTGGTTTTGTGCATACAACACCGGCCGCCGTCATCCTCATGGCCTGATAAATATTGAGCCAGTGATCCGCCGAAATTTTCTCGAACTCACCGTCGATTTGCCTCTGTAGCGATGAACGGTCAACCCAACGCTCAGGGAGAATGGAGACAATGAGCACGCACCCCATGTTTGGTCCTACGAAGAGGCTGTAGCAGCAAACACAATCGACAAGTCACAACGCACCTGTCAGCAAGGCGATCCTTCCAACATCTCCACCGAGTTTGATATCGTTGGGAATAAAACTTGCTTTCAGTTCCGCTAAGGTCGGGTGCCTCAAGTCTTTGAACTCAATAAATGCTGCATCCCCATCTACGAACTCGGGCCTACAGGAAGGCTCGCCAATCGCAACGGAGGCCTTAGCTAGGGAGAATAAACAGTCCAGTTCAGCGAGAACACGGGTGGCTCTAAGCCAAACTCCCCGGTCGGCGTCAAATTCCGCATACAGTCGTCCTTTGAACTCCTTGATAGCGGTGGTGCGGTTTTCGCGCGCTTCTTTCAGTGCACGAATGGTGGGCTGCAAGGAGGGCACGACCCATCGTTTAGCAGCCTAAAGAAGCTTGTAAGTGAAGAGGTCCCAGTAGGACAGGGTACCTTACTTTGGTAGCGCTACTCTTTACCCAATCATCGGGGACATTTTTCTCGGCAGCTTTCGTTTGGATGAGATAAATGTCCTATAGCTTTCACGTCAACGATGCTCAGTAATAGAGCCATCAATACCTGCCTTGTTTCCTGTCACGCTGTGCCACCAAGATAGGGAACACCTGGAGGGAAAAAAGTGAGGATCGATCCACCACAGCATCTTGGGCTTACCCAAGTTTTTTCTCAAACTTCTTCAACTGCCCATCAAGGTCCTTCTCTAGCTTCGTGATTTCTTCCATCACGCCGTCATAAACATCGTCCTTTCCGTCTACGGGAAGTAGTTCGTCCGTCTCTGGACCAAATCAAAATTCGATATCTAAGAAGTGGTATGGTCTACCTTTGTCAACGGTAAACCGTGATGTTACATTCTTCAAGTGAGGCGTAAGATCCGGGGCGGATCTTAACAAACTCAGTATTGTCATGGACGCGAAAGACTCGGAGTTGTCCGCTAGGTCCGCAAGGCCCTCACTGAGCTTCTTAAATGCCTGGAAACGGAATTCACGTCAGCGCAGTAAATTTAGCGGATGAACGTCATTCACGTACAGAAAGCACTCTGGTGAAATCCTTGACTTTGCAGTTCTTCGCATGTATACGGGAGACAATGCGTTCAAGGTCAGGAAGACCCTTCACCAGCTTAGTAAACTCCTCCTCGAATGTCGCATGGTTAATCAGTTCCTGAACAGCGTCAAGTCTACCAAAGGGCGGACATTAACAGCGAAAAACCTGACGAAAAAGTGTAATTACCGATCATTGATGTCTTTCACATCACGCAAAGGAACACAAAGCCATATTCTAAAGAGTCTCTTCCCTGTCAGGCGGATGTTACATCGAAGCACAGGTGAACTCCAAGTAGCGGAGGACATACCGAACGGGGTAATGCATCTGCTCAGCAGTTTATGCAATGACCCCTCATCTGTGCCTTCGTTGTTTTGTAATACCTGCCCAAACCCATAAGCCACCGCCAAGTGAAAACAGCAATATTGATCAACCTCGATGTGGTTTAGGGTCTGACCGTCCAGAACCAGATGACACCCCCTTTTCATAGGGTCGTAGATATTGAAGTTCTTCATAGTTATCAAATCTTTGTCAATATTGAGTTGTCGGAGATACCACGCCATCGCTCCAAGTGCCTCAATAGCGGGCCGACAACCACTCATGTCTCGGATACTTGCCGGCACGGCTTCAATGAGGACGCCATCTTCGTCCATGGTCTCATCTTCATTTCCGGAGAACATTTTGTTCAGTTCTGCGAAGGTCTGCTCGTACGTGAAGCCTTCCACGTCACGAAGACTTGTCCAGAGGCACGATGACGGCAAAATAGCTTTCAGAAGGCGTACTGTTACCACGGACAGGTTGCCCTTCCTTCCTCATCAGCAACACTTCAAAAAAGGGTTCGTAGGAATGGAAGCTACCTTCGTAAAGACCACCTCCTTTGGCCTCAGCTGCCTGATCATAGTTTCCAATTTTGTGAAACAAACATCGTCGTCGAAAGCACTCAGGTTGAACTGTGACGTCGCACTGTCTAATACGCAAATGCCAAAGCTACTACCTTTTTTGCCGTCAACGTCCTCGCGAATGGAGATGCAATGACCGGCCTGTTCATCCGTAAGGAGTTCCTCGTCAACCAGGGTTCCATTGGTGTAAACTTTGTTGAGCTCTCTGTTGACAGGTAAGCACTGGTTCGAAGATGACGTCGAGTGGTTACACACCTCCTTACAATTTTTTCCTTGCCTTTGTCGGCAGCAGGTTTACCTTTCGACTTTGCCATACGCATTTCTGCACCGAGCGCAGTCTCTGATTGATCAACCCGACCGACTTTGTAGCCTGGTGGTGGGTTTAGCCTATTGGTTGATGGAGGATGACTGTCTTCACCTTTGGCAAGGAATTTGCTACATCACGGTTGAGTTATCGGTGGTTATATGTGTCATTGAGACAACACTCACGCAGCCCAGAAATTGAACGAAGTCTCGGGAACGCCCACCTACAGAGTTTCGTAGAGGATCACATAAAATCAAGCAAGGAAACTATGTACCATTGACATCTTCACTCGATGGGTGAGCTTTAAATCGAACTCCCTGTGACCGGTACGCGCATCCTCTTCATACAGCTGTAGGATGTTAGCTTCGGTAAAGTTCTGACGCATCCTCTATGCACCTCTAAGAATTTCCTGGAAGTTGACAGATACAGTTCAGCGATCCCATGAGGCAAAAAAAACAACTGTACCCTTTCTGGAAGAACAAAATCTGGAGAAGTAACTCAGGCACTCTGGGAAACGAGAAAAGCAAAGACGGTCTACCGTATCAAAATGATTTTGTTTGATCTGACAACGAGTGTCAGAGTATTTTTGCAAGCAGAAGTTTCACAACATCATACCTCCCAGAACTGGGGGAAATTACGCGTCAGAGCCACCTGCTGCACACTCCTGAAAGTGACCTACCTGTTTTTCAAATGGTGTGAAATCGGCCCATGCTTTCTTTGGAATGTACAGAGTGCGAGGGTCGTAGCCGGGTTCGCCCGGGCGCACGCCATCCTTCTGCAGACAACGTCAGATAAGAGAAGCGTTAGAGTGGGGAGTCCCTACATCTCTGACGTCTGCTAGGAAACTGAATGGATCCTCCCCGGATTTCTTCTCAGTCTTCTTTTCCTGAGAGCGCTGTTCGGCTGCGGTCAAGAAAAGCGAGGTCGCACTGCCGGCACCAGGGTTTTCGACGAGGGATTTTTTGGTGGTGGGACGTCCCGGAGCTGATCTTCTAGGCTTCGGTTTATCTTCGTCCTCATCGTCACTCACGCAGTCATCGTCATGAAGGGAGGAACACCCAGATGACCGTTGGGAGGTACTCCTTCGGGAAGTGGCACGACACGAAGAGCGACCACGTGGTTCCTCGTCGGACTCGTCAGGGACGATGAAATCGTCATCATCGACTGGAGAACTGGAGCGAGAGGAGCGTACTGACGGATAAAGATAAACACGATGTTAATAGTGAAGTACAAGGACGAGTACACACTACGCTTTGCCGAAGATTTCTTGAACCTTGACAAGTGTGATCCAAATGAAGCGACGGCACTTTGCTCTTCGTCGGAGGAGAGCACTGTCATGCGCGGCTTTTTGGACCGACCTGGGATATATGCACCCCATTAGATACACCTGGGTAAGACACCGTGAAGTATTTACCTGTAGAAGGGGATGACCTATCGTGATGGTCAGGTGAAGAGATGCGGAATACAGGAGATTTGCTGAGAGTGGTCCCGTTTTCATCCTGGTCGTCGTCAGAGTCTACGACAACAATCTTACGCTTATGACGCGTCTGAGAAGTGGAAATGAAACATGAATAGTGAGGCGGAAGAAATTTGGAGAGCTTACAGGCTTGACCCCTGGGGACTTGACTGCCTGCTCCTCCGAGAGCATATCCACGTTAATGGGATCGCTCGTTGGGGGAGTGTCCTTAACACTGCCCTCTAGGTCGGACGACGTGGAACCTCCCGCCAACCGGGAGCGGAAAGCCATCGACTTGGACGCAGGAGTAGCAGTCGGTTTCGCAGACTTTGCACCAGACTTGCCAAAGAAATTGATGAGACTCTTTTGTTTCATGTTCTCAGACGACGTGCGCTTTTCTGGTACTTTTTGCTGTACCGGCATGTTGGACGGCAAGGACACAGGGACGCGAGATGCGCGGTCGATGGTCGCGTCTTTGTAGGCGCGTTGTGCCATGTTTGTGCATGCTAACATGGATATTATTTTTAGTGTTGAAGCAAATTTGGAATGAGCACTTTGCTAAATGAATATGCCCACTGTTCGGCGTTGGTTTGCTCTACTCTCATCACCCTCGTTTTGTAGTCTCTCCTTTATGCTTGCTCTCCTCACTCTTTTCCCCTTTCTCGCCTCGGTTCTGCCCACCGCACATGCCGCTCAGGGCGCCACCTGGTACGCTTTTCTTCTTCGATTACTAATGGCTCGGCTTACCTATCCGAAATCAGTAACATCACGAATACATGCTCGTCAGACTTCCCGTGCTGCAGTGCGTTCAATGCCCGATATCGTCTCTTTTACGCTCACCGCAGGTCGTCAGGCGAATATGGCTTCTGTGGAGATGGCTATGTCAGTCCACCAATTTCTTCCTAATGACTTGCCATACCAACCAATCGTAGTACTGCCTAGGAGGGTGTGACCCCCTAAGCTCTAATACTTTCTCCTCCTGTGCTCCCAATCCCATATGCCAGAGTGCCAACGTGAGATAGGTATCTCACACGACTAGCGAGTTATTCACGTTGGCTGTCCAGTATACACTGTCGGACACATCTCGCATCCTTTCCAACTATACCTACTTCAATGGTAATGCCAGCGAATATGGTACGTCTGGCTGTCACGCATAAAACTGATCTAACCACCTCTACGCAGACTGGGTACTCCAGCAAGGTTTCCTCTTCAATACGACCTCAGATGGTGAGGCTGCTATTGCTCTCACTCTCACTGAGCAGGGCGGTGGTACTTTGCTGTCTTCCACGCGTTATATTCACTACGGCCGAATCACTGCACGACGTATGTGCACTCCGCTATTCCTTCCGTCTAATCTGACTAGGCCTTCTCAGTGAAGACTGGCCGTTGGGCTGGTGTTGTCACGGCATTCATCACCACGAGCAGCATCAAAGATGAAATTGATTGGGAATTTCCTGGAAACCGCACAACCCAAGGTCAAACTAACCTCTTCTGGCAAGGCGTCATTCGTAAGCCTGCAAAACACCTCCAATTTCTATTCACAAATCAAGTGTCCTAGCTTCGGTTACCAATGGTGTCGTTGAGACTGGCCTTACAGACACATACTCAAACTGGCATGATTACACCGTGCGTTCCGATGATACATCAATATTGCGACGTGATTTCAAAACCTCTGTCATTAGATCGACTGGCAGCCTGATTCTCTGACCTTCCTAGTCGATGGCAATGTCACGCGTACTGTACGAGCTGCTGATCGCGTCAACAATGTAACCGGCGTTATCGAGTTCCCCAATACTCCCAGTCGCATCCAGTTCAGGTAGAATCCCCAAATAATAGAGTCCGGTTGAAACTCACGACTGATCACATAGCATTTGGCCTGCCGGTACTCGCTCGGAACCTCAAGGCACTATCGATTGGAGTGGAGGTCTGATTAACTGGAATGACCCCGACTACATTTCGGCCGGTACGTTGCGGTATCTGCGTCTTCTTTCCCAAAACTCACGATCGACCAGGCCATTTCTATGCACTCTTTCAATCCGTCACTGTGGAATGCAACGACGCCACTACCCCTGGCGCTGGAGTCACCTCATACGTATACGGTACTAACTCATCATTGGACACTCCGTCCATCGCTTTCTCTAATGCCTCGACTTTGATTAACGGCGCGAGCTCGCTCTCCAGCATTAACAGCATGCGTGGAATTCTCGTAGCCGGCGTTTTCGTAGCCACGCTTGTCGCGTTCCTTATCTGATATTGTTGACGTTTCGGACGAACGACGGACATTGCATTTTGCACTGGACGTCATCCGTTATCTCGACGACAAGACATCCTCGTCGTTCTCGTCCGCGTTTCTTCTTACCACTACTTTAGCCCCACAGACGCATGCGATAGACGGTGAAAGTAAAGCACTGTTCTATCCCTTTTCTTTCATGGCCCTTTATTTTGTGTATCATGGAGGGTTTTCTTTGCTTTTTCGTTTGGCCTGCCTGCACACTCATCAAGTCGGTGCTGTGCCGGTGCGTCAACGCGCCCTGCAAAGACATGGTGGACAGCAAATTCCGGAATGGTTGTCATGGATATTGAATGGATATCATCCGCGCCGTCATAGTTTGACTTGCATTAAAAGTGTGCACAGCTACGAAGGCAAAATAGTACGCCCTAGTGACGACCAAAGTATTGGAGAGGTTCACAATCAATAAGATGAAACGACTCAGCTTCACACTGAAAACGATTTCCAGGACGATACCAGCATTACATACAATTAAGGGTACAGACATTTTATACAAGTGCAAAGTCCCCGATTATACAAAAGAATGTACATGATCCCTTATTATCAATCCGAGAAGGTAATCTAGTGGGCAGAATCAGGCTTGGAGTTATCGCATGAACAACGAGGTAGAAGCGGGAGTTTTTGGGATTTTACTGCGGCGAGCATTGAAGCATAGAGTCGTGCGGATTTGGATGGACGTGCTTCAAAGCCTATGCGTATGACGTGTAAGTGCTGGCGTAGTTGAGAGACGAGTGCGATGTGCGCGAAGGCCTGAGCGGGCGACTGTCGTGGCTCCAGCTAATGTTGCGTCGAAAAAAGCATTTTTGACGCTGGGATGATTTACTTACGTCGAACTCGTCGCAGAACTAGACCTCGAGATGGAATCTGTCATGTAAGGCCTCATATGCGCAGGAAAAGGCTGTGGGGCAAGAGGGGCGTCGCAAGGTGGACCGGTTTGGATTGCTGCATTATAGCGGGAGTTGCATATCTGGCCTCCCGTGAAGAAACGTGTGGCGATGTTGAAGGGAATAGCGAATGGATTGAGACCAATGTCGGGGGATTTTCCGTGCCAAAAGAGTGGCCCAGAGAGGAATGGAGACGGCCCTGTGTGCGTCGGTGTACCCGCGTCGCAAACATAATGAGCCTCGAGAAGGTGTCCGGCGTACGACTGACATTGCAGTGCCTCTTTCGCTTCTTGTGCGTTCGAAATATTCATGTATTCCACCACAGCCGTAATGGTCGCGTCAGGGGCGTTGACATGCGACGAGCCGAGAATCTTGATGTCTCTGATGGGCCCAAACGGATAAAAAAGTGGGTGTAAGTCTGAGACCTGTGTGAACAACATGGTAGACAAATTGGACACCATCAGTTTCGGTGTTGGTAGGTGGGCAAGTTCCCAGTGATTGTTCATCTGGTGCTCAAGTCCACTAGGGAGGGGAAGAGGTTTGTTGCGTTCAGGGATAGAAGGCACTGGAATGGCAAGCATCATTGAACGATCTGCTCCATCCAAGAAACCTATGGCAAAAACCTGTCAGGACAACACTAATTCACGGTGAACCACAGGACCTTGGGAACGTTGGACTACCGCCCACGAGACATCAAGCATATGTCCCCTGAGAAGAATGTTAACAAGTGATTGGATGACAAGCCCCGAACACGGACTTGATTTGGGTCCGCGATAATGTATCCATCGCTATTTTGGCTTCACGGTGGGTTGACATCACGATAAAGCCACGCCGGCGAGAAGCGCTGTCCAATGTGGCTAGAATGACGGCATGGGTCACAGCTCCATAGGGTTCAAAGATCTTGGCAAACTCGGACCTAGATGTGAACAGGGACAACGGTTGAAGTTTCGACTTTCAACGTCTGTACGAATGATGTATCTCACTTTGTTAAGTCGAACGGCAAACCGAGTACATAGAGGTTCCGACGCGGATCTCTATTCGAGGGAAGCGAACGGGCGTTCGCTGCGGATGGGGCAGTGCGTAAAACAATACTTCGAGACGCATACATGTGTTAGTCCCGGCTGATCTTTCCGAACCGAATACTTGCCTCATGTTTTCAGCGCGCGAAGCGATTTCTTCCTGCAAGTCCCTGAGAGAAATGGGGTAAGAGATGTCGTTGTGCGGCGTGGGGTGCACTCCCTTGTTCGTTTTAGAAGCTGCAGCATGTATCATTTGATCGTGGTGGCGATCATGGGATTGTCGGATTTGGCCTGGTGATGTGATGAGTCAATGATTAGCAACGATTATGACACCTTCTCACCACACGGCGTGGCGTTGGCTTTCGTATCGATAACTGAGTTGGCACTTTCTTGTTCCAGGATCATCAAGCTATCGATACTTACCACTGTGCGTTTGGTCCAAGACATCGGAATATGTGTCGCGATCCATCTTGTAGGATTACCGATTGAAAAGAGAGAGAACGATTGAAAGCAAGATACACAGATGTGCTGAAGAGAGTAAGCGAGACTTATCAAAAGGCGTGAAGCAAAACAGCGGGAGAAGGCTAGAACAGGAACACGCGGGAACTTGCGCAGACGGCGTCACCCTAATTTATCCTACGCGTCCAGATCACGTGCTGTTGATTTTTTGTGGCGCAAACGATGTTGTCCACGTTGCGCACCCTAGATTTACCCGCCAGGTAAAGGCGTACCAAGTGCTACCTCGTGTACGTCTTGGTTTGAACAGGACGTAAGAGCGCATGTCTAGGAGCCTTTTCTATTGTTCCTCACTTCCCGCGTCCACGCAAGTAGCCCTGAGACGCGTCGGGTATGAAACAGTCGACGACCTTTCGGCTGTCTCCGCGGAAACCCTGTCCAAGGGTGAGCCGTATCTCGCCCGACTCGCTCTTCCCGATTGGTGACATTACCAAGAGCTCGGTATCGATATCGCGGATTCCCAAGCCTTGATCAGTGCGATGCAAGCTCCAAAGGGGCCGCCCTTGAGCCAGTCCGTGGCCTCGTTGTCTCACGCGAATCTCATCAAATGCAGCTACCCTGCTGTGAATAAAGTCCTCGAGGGTGGCCTACCACGAGGTCACATATTGGAAATATCTGGTCCCCCCGGCAGTTTCAAAGAATCCCTTGCATTAGATTTCGTGCGAGCTTTCGCCCAAGCCGAAGAACGTATCATATTCGTTGGTGTGCATGTATTGATACTTTCCACCACCCGGAGTGCTGAGTCGCGGCATACTAGATATGCAGGGCATGACAACTCCGAAGGCCATTTCCGCGATGGTCGCAGGTATTTGATGCATTTGTTCGATGCAAAGACGAGTAGAAACTTCCCCCCGCAGGTGTGCCCTTATCCCGTAGTCAAGAATTGATACGCTATGCTCGATTTCACACATTGCCGGACCTCCTGATATTGTTGCGCAACCTTCCCGCAGAGCTCCACCCGGCGGTGGGTATTACAAATTTACGCTCGCACATACTAACCAGCTGATTGATGGAAGACGGGACTACTCGTTTTGAATTCCATCTCTTTCCCTTTTCAATCGCACCCGGATCTTCGTCCGCCCAGGAGGACAGCGTTGTTGAGTGTTATCCGACAAGCTCTTCTTCAAGCATGTGTATCCAATAATTTGACGGTGAGGGAACGTGATTCTTCCGTCAGAGCAGGGAACTTACGTGTGCGCCAGATCGTCGTTACCTCGCAAATGGCAACTAAGGTGCTTAGCGTAGACGGATCAGCAGCCAGTTTCGACACAGGAGCAAGGGCCGTGATGATGCCTCAGCTAGGTCCCTGTTTCTTGATCGATCTGGATTGGGGACTCATGTAATCTCAGGACCTGACTACCTTCCTTCTGGACGATCATATCGTCTCGTGATTATACCACACTCAAGGGTGGCAGGGTAATGTAATTCCGGCCTATTGTTGTCTCGTGCACCCATTCCATTCCAGAGTTGTACGCCTTCTCTCCTCTCCTAGCGAACAGCGTACAAGTGACGCCTTGCAAGAGAATTACGCACTGGGGAGTACAATTACCGCGTAATATGCTGGCTGATTGATGCATGGAATCGGCCAGGAAGATTCATAGCGGACATGGATGGTAGTTGGGGACCCTTTTTTAGGATAGCAGTGCTATGCATCGAGGTCATCCCGAGCAACAATGTCTTTCGGCGTTACGATCATATCTACCTTCTCATCGCGGTCCGTCATCGGAACTTGCCCTGCTTCGAGCAATTGCTGGTGGAGCGAAAGCGCAACTGAAGTCTGTGAGCACGACATCGAGAGAACGTAATGATAGGTTACCTAAAAAAGGGCGCGGTCGTTTGGCAATGCCGACGTAGGAAGAGATAAAACGATCATAATAACCTTTACCGTGGCCTAAACGTGAGAGGGACGAATCGAATGCAACGCCTGCCAACCTGAAACGTAAGAGGGGAACTGTCTCGGAGAGATGAGGCTGACCTGGCATGATGACCAAGTGAAGGTCTTCACAGGATTCGTCCAGGACTGGAAAAAGACACGAGAATGAGCGTATCGACGAGGTACCATCGATGAAGTCACGCACCACTCTGTCGTTTTCCGCTTCCATATTCTGTCGTCGGTTCGGGGATTCCCCACAAACCCACGGGGAGCGTCCGGAGGTCTTCGTCATCGTACAGTCTCACAAAGTCCATTTGTCCCTCTCTGGACGTGAGGCTCGGGACAAATAGTTTCTTCCCTGTATTCGTGCAGTACACAGCGGTTTGCACAGAGGAGAGATGGGGGATCCTGCGTACCGCAGTCCGCGAGGATATGTGATATCAACGCCGTCGTCTGTACTTCTGCAGTAGGCATGCTCAGGTAGCAGCTAATCGTCTTGGCGCGCTCGAAAGCCGGGAGTGCCATGATCTTGGTTACGATCGCATCCGCTGAACAGCACCGTCACCCGAATCAGCGCACTGACGGTCCCGCCCAAGGACGCCCCGATCCTAAACACGCACATTGAGATTGCACGTCTGACTGCGTCAGATCTCGAAGCGTCTTCGCCATCGACCTTCGAAGTGCTTTTTTAGTGGACTGCAGCGCCGCGATCGACATCGTCGTGGACGTGTTTCGAGCGCCAGGTTGTTGGGCAATTGAGATGTCAGGCCCTCAGCCACCCCTGGCTGCCCCGACAGGTTGGCTCTGCGCGCACTGCCAAGGCCCGTGGCATCCCCCCACTTGGCTGCCGACATCTACCACGGAGGTACACACCGAACGTCAGGACGACGCCAAGACCTTTTTGGACGCGGCGAGCAAGTACAACATGTCGTCCGTGGCACGAGCCCCCACCGAACCGCCGCGTGCACACCGCAGTCGGGCGCCCGAGTTTTACGGGTTCGTCGCCTTGTCCTCGACGTCCGTCTTGTTCGTCGTCTACGTCCTCTGGGCAATCCTCCCGGACGAATACATCGTCTGGCTAGGCGTGAAATGGTATCCAAGTCGGTGCGCCACCTACCATCGAATAAATGAAAGAAATGAATATAAATATATTGCTGACGCAAAAACAGCGAATGGGCGTTACTCCTGCCAGCATATTCCATCGTTCTGGTCCTCCTCACATATTTCGTGTACTTTTCGCTTGCAATCGCCCATACCCCTGGGTTCAGTGACGTGAGCGCCATAGTCGGTAAGACGGGCCACTTTATCCCAAGTCGCGAGCAAACTCCTGAGACGATCAAATTTTAAAAGATGCTCAAGGCCATTTGCCAAGCCTGGTCACGCCCAATCCGTACCTCAAACATGCAGAAACATCTATTGTCCCAGAGCTATATGATATACCTATCGGAATCGTGAATCGTGTACTCTACGGTCCAAGGATCAAGGTGATACACAGGCGGTCTCGATAAATAAGTGCAGAGCAATATAACGAATTTAACGCATCCTTGCCAAGCGGGATTATAATGGCCATAAGGTTCAAGAAGCCATAGGTGTGAACGTGGTACCGTCCAGCGAGTCATCGATTAGTCGTCAACCCCGTCGAGGGTGTTCCCCATAGTTCGGATAAGTTCCGGAAAACTGGTCTGCGCCTCCACCATAGCCGCTCTGGTACTGGTGTGCGTCAGCGACGCTCGAGGACGCAACTTGCTCGTAATCATCGTCGGAAGCAGACGACATAGCGGACGATACGGTCGAAGACATGCCAGCTTGGAGCATGCGGCCGGTATGGGGACCACCGTCTGCTGTCGACGACCCTTGACGACCCCACTCGCTCTCGTGAGGTGGTAGGTTGTGTGCAATCCACCTATACCTCGATGGTTGTTTTCCCGCCTCGTGGACTTGCGTTACCATTGGTTCCTCGAATCCGACCGTAAAACGTGGGATCGCAAGGACGTCGGGCGAAGACGGATTTATTCCGTGGGTACGTAGGTGTCGCTTTGCGTTCGATCGAACTGCGAAGCTTTTGTCACAGTTTGCTACGATGCATCTGTAGGCTAACACGCCCGAAACAACTTGGCAAGTCCCTCGGCAGCGATGTACAAAGACAGACCTACGTTTGGCTCCCGAATGAGAGTTCATATGCGTGGCCAAACCACTCGGGCGAGGGAACATCTTCTTGCACTGTTCGCACTGGTGCATTTTCGACTTTTTTGGCTGCTTTGAACTGGAAGGACTCTGGCCGCTGACACGAGCGTTGGTAGGGCTGTGTGTTGATGGGGGAGAAGCAATGTTGGAGGCGGCCACCTGCACGCGGTATTGGTTGGTTGTGATTAGCCTTTCGTTGTCGTGCTGAAACCTCATGCTAGGACCCTGCAACCTTGCGCCTCTGAAAGGAATCGAAGACGAGGACGAAGATGTCGCAGAAGGGGGTGGGTACGTGACCTCTGATTCCTCGTCCGCAACAATATTCATGTCCAGCAGACGGCGTAACGTATGTCCGTTCTCAGGGTCTTCGACGGGCTGCAATTCGGTCTCGGAGAGATGAAACGTCATAACGGACGGTTGGAGTGCTTGCGCAAGGTACATGTGGTATTGAGGGGGGTCTAGGTTCCGGGATGAGTGGACCTGAAACTGACTCATCATCGGGGACATTTGGGTCATGTCGTCGCCGTCTGAGTCCTGGAAGGACTCGTCGGAAGTGCTCTCTGGTGGTTCGCTTGCCGGGGACCTGGCTGTCCTCTGGGCCGTCTCCATCCAGGTGGAATACCCCATTTGCGGATGTGAGGGCTGGGGCGTTCCTGTCAGACGTTTCGACGAGGGACGAGGTCAGTACCTACCCAGGAGCCCCTCCTGAGCGTGTGGTTCCCATGTAGTGGCGCATCGACGATATGGAGCGACGCAAAGTCACAAGGAGAGAAGTCAGTGAATTCCGACGCGTCAGCGGCGTGGGGCGATAAGGCGAGTGATGTAGTGCGCTGAGACGACTCAGGGTAAACGATATCAGAAACGGCTGTCGCGGAGTTCTCGTGATCGAAGGGGAGGCGTCGTTGCAAAATATCAGAGTCCAGTTGAGTTGTATCCTGACCATGACAGGAATACATGAACTGAACGCTGATATTTTGTGCGTTGCTGCCAGCAGCGAGATAAGGGTGGAGTGGAGATTCACAGGGGAGGGGAGCGAGGAGGTGGGGGAGAATATTTTGCTCGTCCTGGCTGGAGGGCTGTCTACGACGGGGGATGCGCAAAGATGTGCTAGGAAAGTAAATATTACCGGTTGAGTCATCCATGAGGGGGGGCAGCAAGGGAACCTAGGGGGGAGATCATCCTGTGACCGTCGGGTCGAAGCGAAGTCGAGGCCTACCAGAAGATACTAGATCTCGACCGTGGAAAAGGGCACACTGGAGTGGCAACAAACGGCGCCTTATCGAGCTAGCTAGCTTGGGGACTCGTATGATGCGGGAGACTGGGGGGGGCCAGTGTTGCTCCTGGGCTCTGATAAAAAGGAGCAGGACATGGTTCGCAGCACGGATGGCCACGAGAATTCGGGTCCATTGAATTCGACGAGTGGGATAGCGGGGCGCCTCTTGCAGGCTTGCGGGATGATGTTACCACACCGCAAAAAGCTTATGGTCCCCCCGTTTGGACAAGCTATTCCTAATGAATACATCTTCCGACATAATTAACTGCCTGCTGCGGAACGCAAATACGGTGAGGGCTGTTAGACAAAGCGAGGCGATGGCTGGTGGAAAACCCCCCTGCGACAGTGACACAGATCACATATCAGCGAGGCAGTACCCTGCTGAATCGAGATTCAGAAGAAGCGAGAGAAACGATAGTCATTGGCTGGTATTAATATTACCACTCAACCATGCCACACACCCGTCCACGATGCAGTAGAGCCCAGGATTTTTTTTTTGTTCTGCCGCTTCGCTGCCAACGGTCGTTGGACATACCCTCGAGTTTACAACTCCGCGAACGCAGCGTGGCAAGTCAGACATTCCGTCGCTCCACTCAGCACCCCTTCAACCACAAGCACTTGGTGATTCGTGAACACCCACCATACATAAATAAAATATAAGACCAAATGCTTATCGCCGCCTACTGTGATGGTGGTTGGATTCTGCCAAGTCCTTAGGACCGTCTTCCCGTCCTATCACCGGAACTTTGCTGAACAAACGACTCAGTACAGCAATTTAGCATCCTCTTCGTCCGCAAGGTCTGTTCTCGCGACCGCGCGCGGAATATTACGCCCCGTCTTCTGGATAGGGCTAAGCCACTTCTGCGCCTGATCTCCGGGTATGAAACAGCTATCTACTCGTTTGTGCATGCATAATCCAAAAATTAATATCCCAATCTGTGGAGGAGTGAAATTGTGGCCAGTCAGTCATTGGCTGAGGAATGCTTACCCTGACTCGCGCAAACTCTACTCATCCTACGAAGCTACTCATCAACCCAAGCCCTCGTCCTTGGAAGCGGTCCTCAGCCCCCGTGTCTCTCATTAACCTTGCAGGTTTTTTGGGACAAGTTCTGGGCTTTTTCTGGGTTTGAGGTCGCGCGAAGTACGTCTGAATATCCCGTGGCAATTGGTGGCGCGGACCACGGCCGAGACTGCTGTCCCGATTGTCTGCCATCAGGGGTGACAGTTGTCTCAATACGTCTAAGCATAGGTAATTTCTGCCGAGCATTAGTGATATGATAAACACACACGAGGTTGCTCACGTGCGCCGGGTGAGGCTCCTGCTTCATAGCCCACTTATTCCACCATCCATTTGCCACAGCATGCAGCCGTGCTGCACGTATGCCAACATCCGACTCGTGGCCTTCCAATGGGAAAGTCTCGGCTGCGATGTCGTCCCGACCGTGAGTGGGAGTTATAGCCTCTGAAGTCTCATAGTCTTCAAGCTCCTCAATCTCGTCTGCTGAGCAAACGTCCCTGAGGCCGGGGTCACCGACATCTACTTCAACCAGTGTAGGGGTCCCGGGAACAAGAATATTTCCCGGTCCCCCAGTATCACCAGGTGACGTACCCCGCTCGTGCACCCACGAAGAATGCCGTTTGGTTGCCAAAGGACTTGAAATGATGTCAGCACCGAAATCATCTGCATGTCCCTGTGATGACACCCTGAGTCCAGCCGGAGAAGAGAGGTCGGGGGTGGCTAATCGGAAATATGAAGGGAGTGGCGACATATATCCATCCTCTGGATCAGGTGGTTGGTTCGGATCGTCTCTGAGATGATAAGGTGCGATATTCTCCTTTCCATGTGCTGCTATGTCGTACCCATGACGTGGAGAAGAAACGCTTGAAGCCTCAGGCAACTCATGAGTAGAAGAAGCCAACCTCTGCCTTACGGCACGGTGGTCATTCGCGCGCGATCGCTGCCCGGTATCGAGACCAGTGCCGTCAATCTTAATCCGTTTGGTGGCCAGGTCGTCATCGGCAACGTCACGGAGTGTCCTTTTACCGCTATTTTCGCCTGTTTTCTTCGTGGGAACCGAATTGCTACGAGAGAGACCAGATCTGGGCTTAGGAGCTGGTGTGGTAAGTGGCAAATCAGCACGAGGAATTCAACGTGCTTCTCACAAAAGAAGTGTAACAGGCCGACGGTCCCTTGCTCTACTTTAGGCTTTCCTTTGCCTCTGTTAGTACTCGGGCGATTCAGATTATTGAAATGAAGCGGAGGTGAATCCGACACGCGAGGCACAAATCCCGGATTGATATCCGCTATTGGCAAGAGTGTGATCGGATCCAAGTGTCCATTGGCCAGTTTTTTCGCTAGAGAAGTTTCCAGGTTGCTAGCGGGCTGTCGTCAGCGGAACGCGGAAACGAAGGAAAGTATCGCCACCTCCCGATATATGCCTCCGTTTCGGCATCCAATACATTCCTCGCGGAAATCTCCGTCAAGCAGACGAGCTTCTCGTTCAAAGGACAGTAAACCCGCTGATGCAAAAATACCTTCTCCGCCAAGTTGAACGCCTCGAGGTAGCCCTCTGGCACAGATTTCTTCCCTTCCAGCCTCAGTGCCCTTACGAGCTGATCCACAGTGCGGTATTTTTTCAGCAGCGTCCATGCAGTCTTCAGCCCGATACCGGGTATACTTGACAGATAATCACAGCCACTGAGGATTGCCATAGCCCGAAACTGGGAATCTGTCCATCCCAGTAATGATATACCTGCGTCGGCGGTTGTTACGGACCCGAAGTCGTCTCTGGAAATGGACATGATGGTACTTGAAACGGAATCAAGTTTGAAGAGCACTTTGCGGCAACCAAAGACAAGCAGGTCGGAGTCCTCTGTGACGATACCGTCGACTATTCCAATGCGCTCCAAGTAAGCCATTTGAGCGTCGGCTTCGTACGGTGCAACCACGTATTGAATACTCTCCGCTCGGAGCACCTATTTAAGGAGGTCAGCAAAGGGACCTTAAAGATAACGAACTTTGCCTTGATAAGTTGGTATGCCATTTGTGGAGTCACGTCGACGCATTTGACATAGAACTCGCGGGCCTGACTGTGTTTGCCTTGCGAAGCAAGGGCATTCGCTTTGGCGAGGTTATCTTGTCTGCGCTGCTTCCTTTCGCTTTCCGTCCCTTTCTTCGCAGGAAGTGGCCCGCCGTCGAAAACAACGTAAGGGTATATCTTGTGGTGACGCAGGAGTCGAAGCCGATGCGCGGCATAATCGACATACCTGAACTGACATCAGTCATGCGTAACCACTGTGGACCGCCAGAGGTCCAGCACAACTACAGGGAAGAAGACCGAATACGCACTTGGTTGTCTTCTTTCCGGTGGCAAGCTCGGTGGCACATGCATAGACGCCGCGATGTAACCAAACGTACGCGTCGACAGCCAGCGTCTGACCGGCGAAGTCAGATAAATGTTTGTTGACTTGGATGGACTTGAGGAGTGGGAGCAGGCCAGAGATACCCATCTAAACCTGGTGATATCCAGACGATGGAGGGCTGGGTATCGAGAAGACGCGGGTAGTGTCTGAAACAAAGGTGTCCGACACGGAGCAGGACCTGTGTCATCAAAACTTGAGCTGTCCGATGTAGTATAAACAATGGTAAACAGACGCGTCGCGTTTGTCCAATGAGATTCAATCGTCGTTGGCGCCATGTACGGCCAACCAACATCCTTTGTGTTTCACGATCGCGGGGAAATGAGAAATGAGAACTGATTTCAGTGGGCCATCTCACCTTGAATGGCTACTTACCGACTGAAACTCACGAGACGGCAGCAATGGCTGTGAATTAGACGACGCGTCTGATATGACGTGTCTAGATCGGATTATTGACAGACTACACTCGGCGCGATGGATCATTCATCGTTCAAAGCTTCACGGTCTACAGGATGATCTGAGCTATGGTGGGCTTGCTTTCAGTGTCTGGGATTCACGAATGTTCCGAGTCTGTGTGTCACTACGATGGTCCTTGGCTCCAAGTTGCCGTCGGGTGGATTCGCCTAGCCGCCGTCTGCCCCTTTTCCAAAGGCCATGATCCGGCGGGATGATTAAGACCATCCCAGCTCGACGTCTCTCTTAGAACGAGAAGCCATAGTTACCGCAGGCAGGGCAATGACAACTCTGCACAGATGGTGTCATGTGATACACGGCGCGTTGGAGTTCTGTCAAGTGCGATTGCCGATTCGGCGATTCATGGGGGTTGCTCAGTCATCAGGCGACATAGACCGAGTCAGCCGCTAGGGACCCCCACATTCTACTGCGGAAAGCAGGCTACCCCATGGCGTTCCGAGGGGCTCACCGAGGCTGCTCCGCCATCCAAGGAACCTAGCCCGGCCGGGTATCAATGAGAGCGTCCATCTCTTGGGACAAAGTAGGCGGGTTGTGTGCGATGGGGAGGCCGAGTGCGATTATATCATCCGCGAGGTTACGCATAGGGTGAGCTGGGGGTTTCGTTAGACGACACACCAATTCCGGAAGCGGAGAAAGCCAGCCGGATCTAGCCGTCGTGATATAAAGTATGACCCAGCCTGATCTTCATCCACTAGTCTCTTATCTTCACCCCATGGCTCACGGTGACTTTGACGCTACCCAGGACACAGTCAAGCCTGCCGTCTCCAATGGGATACCTCCACCCAGCGTCCCCCTACCGGTTCGCCCGTTCGGAGTCTGGAGCATCTTCACTTTACTTACATTGATCCGACCAGCTACCAGATAACCCCGGTATCATAACAGCAAATCTCTTGCTATTGATCAATGAAACCCCCAACCCGTGAGTCATCCCCCTACTTTCCTGCACCCCGCTCATTGCGATCCAGACGTCACAAATTCATATACCAACTCCTCGCCAAGCACCTGCATGCCTTCATCAGAGAGTCCAAGTGAGTCTTCTCGCTCGCGTAGTCTAGGGACAGAATCCGACAAATCGATACAGTCTCTCCGCGGACGAATGGATGGCTGCTATCCAGTTTTTGACTCGTGTTGGCCAGACGTGCACACCTTTGCGTCAGGAGATGATCCTCTTGTCCGACGTGTGGGGCATTTCGGCCATGGTAGACTGTCTCAATAACCCCGTCGCTGGGGGTGCAACAGAGAATAGTCCCTTGGGCCCCTTCCACACCGACGATGCTATGGACGGTCAGTGTCTACGAGCGTTTAAATTTACACCCTGACCTGAGTGTTCTCGCAGTCGAATTTGGTGGATCGATTGCATCCGAGGGCAAAGGAGACTACATGTACGTCGAGGGCCGAGTCTTAACAACAGAAGGCGAGCCCATTGCAGGTGCCACCGTCGAGTCATGGGAGGCGGATCAAAATGGTATGGGCACAATTGGAACCACTCAGGTTTTCCACCATATGCTCACCCCGCGTCAGGGTTGTATGACACACAATATAGCGACAGAGCCCACCCTGACTGCCGGGGCCGAGTGCACACTGGAAAAGATGGTCGCTTTGGGTATCGTGCTATCGTTCCGAGCCCCTACCCCATTCCTGGTGACGTGATTGCTCCACTTGGCTTTCTGATCAGCTGCAAATTCTGATCATCAATTAAAGGGACCTGTGGGAGCGCTCTTGATCTCTCAGGGTCGCCACAACATGCGTCCAAGTCACCTGCATGTGATGGTGGAGGCCCCTGGTTACCACAAACTTGTCACATCATTCTATCCAGAGGATAGCGAGTATATTTCAAGCGATTCCGTGTTTGGAGTGAAGCAGTCGCTTGTGGTGGTGCGTGTCGCGTTCCCCTAAAAGGCGTCCCGGTTGAGTCAACATCTGGATAGAAACTCGAACAAATCGACGACGACGCGGAGGCTCGTAAGCGCGGATTCCCAAAGGGCGGCTCGTTCAAGCTTTTGAAGCGCGACATCGTCCTACTCACAGAAGAACAGTCACGCCATCTGCGTGAACAAGCCATCAGTGAATCAAAAACGTCCTCAGTCCAAGCCAAGGGCAAACTGAGTGATCGTTTATGACACGTCTTCCGCTTACCAAGGTGCATTCTCGTCTTGGCCCGTCTTATGCCATTGTGAGGTTCGACATGTAACAGGCGGCCGTTGTTGCCTAGTCTGTGTATTCAATTTATTCATTGTATACCATATGTGACAGCCGTCAGGCTGTGAAAGCCGACTCAGGCTACACGCAGGGAGTAGTCGGAAAGATACGTTCGAGACAGTCAAAGTCAAAACCCGACGATGCAACTTGACGCGTACGTCCAGCGGTGTCAGCGATAAACCAGTCGTCCATTTCAGTAGTGTCTTCAAAAAGCCTGTTCGTGAAGTCATCCGGGACTCGGAACCTCAGATACGGAACTACGCGCGATCATGCGCGTTTCTCGGCCATTGACAGGTCTCGGTGTTGATGAAGCGTTCAGGGTTGAACTCTGCCACATCGTCTCCCCAATCCAGAGTTACGACGTGGGAGTGGGGAAGGTCGGCCTTGCGAGTTCTTCGTCTGAGACGAGGGCACTCACGGTTCATATGCAGTGCCCACATATCTATGTTGGTGAGATTGCCCACAGGAACCGCCATCGTAAACTTTCCGGTTTCGACAGAAGGACTGTCCCTGGATCCAGGAGTGAAATAAGTGCCGGTAGGACAGTATCCGCATTCGCGTCTTGTTGTATACGGGGCGCGACAGGCAACACACGAAGTGCTTCGCGGGCACATGCCAGAGTGTATTCCTTTGTAAATCATCAGTATGTGACATATTGGGCGCTAAAGAAGACACATGACAAGCCTATCCGGGTATTCTGTGAGGATGTTGGATTCATTGAGAGGTAGCAAGTGACGGGATTCCCTGGATGCCAGTACCCAACCCGTGAGCATACCCGTACCCGGAGCGGGTACGGGTATGGGTAATGGACACCCACGACGATACCCCCGCGCGCACTTGCCCAAGGAGTGGGAATGTGAGACGAGCAGGGACTCTCGAGCGGACGTAAGCGGTCGTCTCATGGCAACTACTTGTGTCCATTCGAGGGCAATTCGATGGGACATGGTGGACGGGCATTGTCGTCATCGTCGTCATTGTCATTGCGGAATTGTGGCGCTCGCCGTGTCGTCGTCATATCGTTGCCGTCGCTGTGTGCCGTCGTTGTCATCGTGTCACTGTCGTCGCCAGCGTGTGGCCGTCATCGCCGTTGTGGTGCTGTCGTGGCATTGCCCACGCCGGTGCCATCGCCATCGTGTCGTCGTCATTATCGTCGTGTTGTCGCGACATTGGCCACGTCGGTGTCATCGTCGCCGTCCTGTCGTCGCGTTGTGGTGTCATTGCTGTCGTGCCGTCGTGGCACTGACCACGTCGGTACTATCATCGTCGTCGTTGTGGCATGGCATCAGCCACCTCCTTGCCATCGTCGTTGTCGTTGTGACCGCCGTCGTCGTTAATGCAGTACCAGGTGGGGGTGGTAGGTCATAAGTCATGAGACGGTACCGAGGCACTGGTTACCCCGCGCTTTTCCCTCTCCTGACGTCCTCATAGTGTAACCAGCATTCATGGCACGGTGAAATGGTGGGATACATGTACAAGAAATTTTGGTTCAAAGGAGAATTCGTGTTGTTGTTGCGGTTACGAGGGAGTGGTAATCGTCGTTGGTCAGATCAGACGGATAAGATGGGGGGCGACGGCAAAGAGTCACTGAATTTTCACCCGACGTCGTCTAGCCTATATACTCTAGCCACTGGCAATTCGTGTATGCATGGGATGGTTTCCGTGACTGACCACGGCCTCGGATAGCGAGGCTTGCCCGACTGCATCGTCATATTTCCAACACATGTGATCAAGGAAGCAAATCAGATGATAATAAGGAACTGTCGCAAACGCCCGGAATTTGCTGGTACGCCCACTGTGGTATACGGCGAGTGATACTGAAGGAGCGGACGACAGAATGTGGCCACACTCTGTGGGGACTGCGGGGTACGGGCACAAGGGGCAACCACCCTCTACGAGAATGAGTATATGATGGTTATGTGCCAACGGAGCGGCAGAGCGTGTCGAGACATCACAATTACTTGCAGTGCTGTGGAGACCCACATTTCAGTCAATGCCCTAGGTAATAAATCCAGTCATACTCACTTTTTAAACAGCTGCTGGCGTGGTGCGAGCTTTCGCTCCCGAAATGTTTTGTCAGATTTGCGAACTCCTATCGCAAATCAGACAAAACACCCTGGAAGTGAATATTGTAAAAGTGCACCCTGTTGCTATGTATGTCCTTTATTGTTGCCGTCAAGCGCTGAAAGGTGTCGGGACCATTACCACCTGAGTGATAAATACAGTATGATCAGATGCAAGCGCTAGTGAGATGTATTCAAAAGGACTAACGCGAGTTCAGCTGAGTCGGCACCTGCAGCATCCAACCCGGAAGTGGAGGCAAAGTGTGTGGTCCACGAATGCTTCCTGCCGCTTCGTTGGTTGCTTTGAGTACCCCTCAGTGAAAGTGGCGGTGCTGATATTTGCTTTCGACTGGACTATCAATTTGAACGACACCATGTGGCTAGCGGAGGTGCCGCAGCACCTTATAATGTCACAGTGGATACCTGGAGGGATAGCCGGCATCCCGATGAAAGAGAAATCACAGCTCTGCTGGAGTTTCGCTGCTGGGGGCCTGGTAGGCACGCATCTGGAACACGAATTAGCAGAATGATTTAACAATGGTGGAACTGTGGAAGCCCCGATAAGTATGGAAGACCCGTGGCACTTGTACCGCTATCAAAAGCCACCCAAGCTGTTCTATATCAGACATCAGGAGATACACACCATGAGGTGGGACACCGTAGCAAACCTCGATATGATTATACACGCTCTAAATGGCAGCCGAGGGAAAGACATCACAGAAAGATGCAAAGTGTGATAAGGGCATGTAAGGGCATGTAAAGGTATGATGACCGTTATATAGGCATTGTTGGCATTGTAATCAAATTGTAGGTCCAATATAATATACATAATGGCATAGCATGCTTTGCAGGTTTTAGTGATGGACCAGATATAGTCGCGACGACGCCGCCAACCTTAGGGTACTGCCACCACGATGATGCACCCGTGCCCAGCAACGTGACGATGGCGACGACGACACGATGGAATAGCCAGCCCGAAATCCGGGTCACTACCACCACGGTGACGACAACGCCATCAGTACCAGAGTTCCTGACCACCGTCACTATCACAGTGAGGGCGACCAACCTCAGTCACCACCATGTACCACAGCAATTGCGACACGATAGTGGCGAACGATGACGCGATGTTCGTCGCTCGACGACCGGACAATTCAAACGACTACATAGTTGTGTATTCATGTAGTGCACATCGGACAGCCAGATTCAAGTTGGTCGACTGTATCACTCGGCTATGCTCCCCTTTCCTTATCACGCACATGCGCGCGTGACATCCACCCGCTATTTACATCCAGAGCTTTCGACGCTCCCACATCGCCCACTTGTCCATTCGAATGTCCTCCACAGCTCAGCCGAGGCTACGAATCAATACTTCTCCGTCGAGCCAGAGAGCAAGCCAGTCGTTTTCGCCTCAGAGCCCCTTGGCTTGCCAGCTGCAGATGGGCGCAATTCGGTGACCGGATTGGTCAAGATAGTCGGTACATAATTGCTCGGAAACTAGGTTGGAGGATGCACTCAAGCACTTGGCTCGCTCGCTCTGGGATGTCAGTGTACTGTTGACCGCCGTACTGCTAGAGCATCGCTACGAACTGACCACAATTTAATAGTGACAATAAGTTTGTTGCTGTAAAGGCGCTAACCGGTCATAAGACGGATATGTACGAACGTGCTTTCTCTGGGAGGTTGATCCGGCTTATCTCAGCTACCCACGTCTCCTCACTGCACGCAGCTTCTGGACGAATTCACGATTCCAGGAAAGGCTCTGCTGGCTTGCACATGTGCCTTGTGATGCCTATATACGGAGGCGACAAAGTGAGAGCGCTTGTCGAGGCGAGAGAAACTCCCCTCCTGCTTCCTCTCGCTAAACGAATAGTTCTTTACCTGCTTCGCGGCATCGCACATGCGCATGAGCGCGGGATCGTGCATACTGATATCAAACATGACAACATCTTCTTTTCTACTGCGATGACCGCGGACGACATTGAGGCATGGATGACGATCGAGCCCTCACGATGGCATGCACCGGAGGCCTCACATGACGGCGTGATGCAAGCTGCGGTTTCGCAACCACTACCTATGATTACCGGGGACGAAGCAATGCGAGCTACGTATTTGTTAGCTGATTTTGGTTGTGGTGAGCGTTTTTTTGTCTACCTTTTTTCAGTCGAGATGCTCATAGGGTAACGGATTTCGGCGCAACCGTCGGGCCTTCATGACAACCAAAGGATCATATCACCCCCTCTACGACCACCAGAGGTTTACCTTAAGGGGAATTGGGACAAGCCTACGGACATCTGGACATTTGGTTGCTTAGTAGGTGCTCGACACTTAATGGTGAGAGACTGAAATTTCTGACTTGATCCTATAGATATTCGAACTGGCTACCTCAAGGCATCTCTTCCGCTATCAGCGAAATGAAAAATTTAGCTTGGACGAGACGGAGAACACGCTTTACCAAATGGTACTGCATACCGGAGAGGTCTTCCGCGCTGCCCAACTGCAGGTCTCTCCGAAGGCTCCTGAGTGCCTCAACGCAAACTGTAAGCACTTGTCGTTGTACGAATTTCTTGTTTACACTTATTTCCTTAGGCAGTCTTTAGGAAGGACCCGGTCATCTTCAACTAGCCTATCATGGCACGACTTGACGAGCTGAAGGTGGTCTCTGACGAGGAAGCTAAAGTAACAGTGGGGTTGATTGAACGGTGTTTGCACCTAGATCCAGCCCACCGGTCAACGGTGGCTAAACTTTTGAGCGACTCTTGGTTTAATGGGGTAGAATAGTGACGGACCCTCGGTTTTCCTTCTAATTTTACTTGGAAGGTCGAATGATTATCAGTTTATTTGTCTTGGATTTTGTTTTATCGGTCCTGCTGACGATGTACTTTTGCCATGCCAAGACACTCCTCTTTTCCTGCATACTGCACATCCACTTGTTTGCAATGTAATAATACAATGAAGGCACGAAAACGTACACGAGAATTTTGTAAGTACCCAGCCACACCATGCTTAGGGAAAAAGTTGCCACAGCAAGAGTCAAGGCGCGGAACAATTTGATCCATACCGGTGCGCGGCCTGGATAGTAGCTAGCCCATGCGTGGCACAAAACGACGCAGATGTTATCCTCACAAAGGCTGGCTGTATCGAGAGAGCTTTGCCCATGGTGAACACAAAAGCGATGGCAGGCGCAGTCGGCATCAGTAAAATGGGGAAACATCCATGCTGCATAGAGCAGGGCGTTGGACTGGATGCCGGGAAAAAGATGGGGGTATTGGCGGCCTCGCACCATGCCTTTCTTGATATGGCCGGTGATGTTTGTTCAACCGGTGTCACCGGATCGCCGAGCCAGCTGAGACAGAACTGACAGGAAGTATGAAAAGGATATATGGAGTTGGAATTGGGTGTCGTTGTGACTGCCGATCAGTTACCACAATGTCATTCCGTCCAGGGGATCGCGAATGCCCGTGTTTGGAGTGAAGCAATCGCTTGCGGTGGTACGCATTCCCGAAGGTGTTACAGGTCTAGAGAGAAACTCGAACAAATCGACGACATACACGTGGATTCCCAAAGGGCGGCTCGCTCAAGCTTTTGAAGCACAACGTGATCCTACTCACAGAAGAATAGTCACGCCGTCGGCGTGAACATGCCATCAGTGAATCGAAAGCACCCCGCGTCCAAGCCAAAGAGAGTTGAATGACCGCTTATGACACATATTCCGCTCACCGAAGTGCACACTCGACCTGGCGTACCTGCAAGCAGAAGAAGCATCAGGGCCTGTAAAACTGACCATGCTCGATAATCATCGTGTCGTTTTCATGCCCGGACATCGGATATACAATGGTGTTGAGATCAGTAGCAAAAGCAACAAAAGAAGATGTTAGCTGAAAGTGAGGTCGGACGCGCCGCGTCGTTGTTGGGGAGATCGCGCCAACCGTCCGGCGGGCGGGGTTGTGAGACAGGTACACAGCCACAATTTAGGGTCAGCTCCAACCATCATGAGTGTGCTGCCACCGATAACGACGTTGGGGAGAGAGTCCCCGCGACTGAGCATGGCGTCGACGACGGGCACCTCGTTCTTTACTGCCAGAACTTCACCGCTCACCCCCGCCTCCTTGACGGACAGCCCCGACGACGCCTCGACGACGACGACGACGACGACCCCAAGACCCGTCTTTGCGAAACAAGAACTCCACCTCGTGAAAATAACTGGTGATACGGTCGGTCTCGATCCAAATCCCGTCTCGCCCTCCTCCGTATTCCACGCGGTCAACAAAACAACCGTCATGCACGTCGTACCGAGCGACGTCCCCGTACTTTCAAATGTTTGCTCTCTTCCTCCCGTCAACCACGTCGGCCCTCCACCGCCGTCCCCGCCTGCGAGCATAAAACAGACCGACGACACCGACCTCTCCATGCATCTCCCTCCAACTCGACCCTTCAAATCTGAATATCCCTCTCCCCACCCTGTCATGTTCAAAGACCTCGCTCCCCTCGAGCATACCCGCAGTCAACCCTCGCACGAGCGTACTGCTTCAGTCGACTCGCGCGAAACACAAAGAACCCTCCCCCGTTCCGTTCCTTCCGCCTTCCCTAAACCTTCCTCGCCACCTCGCCACGATCTCCGCCATCGCTTCTCTACTGACACAAGGCTCTCCACAGTCGGCGCACGCACCGGCGCCTCATCCCCTGCACGTACTCCACCATTTCCCGACGGCATATCCGAGGTGCTTGCCGCCGACTACTCCGCGGTTGCTTCTCCCTCGGGCTCCGCTTCACCACCCTCTGCCAAGCAGTTCCGTGGCCACGCATCTTCTTTGTCTCACTCCCGGTCTCCCGACGGCTACCTTCAGCCACCTGCCAGTACAAGCGCGCCACCTTGCCCCACCAGACGCAACACCACCGGGGGTCAGGATTGTTCTGTCCGGTCGACTGGGTACAGCTATGGCATCGGTACAGACATCGAAGACGACATTCAGCTGCAAGCAGAGCAGATCAGAAGAGAGAGGAAGCGAGCCAAGGCACAAAAAGATGCTGAAGAAGCACTCACCCGGACGTCCTCTAGAAGAAGAGGTTCTCTAGGAAAGGAAGACGAGAATAAGGTCCTCGTTGGAAACCTGATTGGGGAAGACCACGCCAATTACGTGCTCATGTACAACATGCTCACTGGGATTCGCATTGCTGTGGGTCTTGGCGTGGTCTATCGAAGCCATCGCTCATCGCACTTTTCCTCCAGGTGTCACGATGCCAAGCAAAAATTAAACGGCCACTTACTGGCCAAGACTTCACCGCACGACACAAGTATTCCTTTGACATGTACGCCTCCTCTTGCCCAGTCCGCGTGATTCACTGACTCGTCGACAGCATCGGAAATGAATTAACGCCCTCCGCCAAGTACGACTTCAAGTTTAAAGATTACGCCCCGTGGGTTTTCCGGGAGTTGCGGGAAGATTATTTCCAACTCGACCCTGCCGACTACCTCCTCTCACTCACGGCGAAATACATCCTATCTGAACTAGGCTCGCCGGGCAAGTCGGGCTCGTTCTTTTATTTCTCGCGCGACTACCGTTTCATCATCAAGACCATTCGACATTCGGAGCACAAGTTTTTACTCTCGATGCTCAAGGAATACTATGCGCACGTGAAGAATAATCCCCACACACTTTTGTCTCGCTTTTACGGCCTACACCGTGTCAAACTCCCGAGAGGCCGAAAGATCCACTTTGTCATCATGAACAACCTCTTTCCACCACACAAGGACATTCACGAGACGTATGATCTCAAGGGCAGTACCGTGGGGAGAGAGTACCCGGAAGAGATGGCGAAAAAGAATCCTCGTGCGGTGCTCAAAGATGTCAATTGGATCAACCGTGGAAAGATGCTCGAGCTTGGACCAGAAAAGCGTGCGCTATTGACGGAGCAACTCCGCCGTGACTCGGAGTTCCTCAAGACAGTGTATGTGATGGATTACAGCTTGCTCGTCGGCATACACCTCGTCCGGCGCGGCAACAGGGACAAGGTGCGCAGCAACACGCTAAAGGTCTTTTCAGTAAGTGGAAACGGTGCGGCGTTGCGGCGTTGCAGTGTTGAACAGTCCATAGCCCTTGGTACCCGCCATCCGTCGCAAAAACACACATCATAAGGGCGCACGGTCGCCCGAAGCGATTGCCATCAAGCGGGCGATGCGTGAATCGGACCCCAAGCGCCTTGGTTCGGATACGTTGGACCTGCCTGAACAAGATACGGGCGACCGACAACAGTTCATCTTTTATCAGGACGAAGGCGGTCTGCAAGCGACAGACGAAGGGAACCAGCCATTAGACGCGCTCTACTATCTCGGCATCATCGACATTTTGACGCCATACACCGCCGTGAAGCGGCTGGAGCACTTTTGGAAGGGGCTTCAAGCGGACCACGTGAGTAGTGGGGTGTCTCTTTGTCGTGGGCATATAGGATGACCGTGTGGGTGTCGTCTTCAGCATAAAATCAGTCCGGTTCCGCCGCACGAGTACGCGGACCGTTTCTTTTCGTTTATGAAGTCCATCATGCGGGGAGGCGGTGGTGGCGGACGGTCCAAGGCTGAATAGACTGCAATCTGCGCACTCGTTTTTCCTCACATCGGGACATGTGAAGGGACAAACGCACCCCGTATCTAGGTTCGTTCAACTCCGTCCTAGTGCTTTATCTTCGTCGGAGTGTGTGGGGGTAAGAAGAAGGTGATGGTGATGAAGTCTCATGCGTATCTTGCTCCTCCCACTGTGCAACGTAGCCCTGCATTCTCTTATTTCTGTCTTCTTTCATTCCTCATCTCGCGCCTCGGCCGAACTACATACCACTCTCTTTATTTCGAACTCGATGCTCGGTTCTCTTTTCTTTGTTCCCCTGCTGTCCTCCTTCTTTCCTTCCTGTCTCAGCGGTGCATATTGCCTATCGCCCAATGTTCTCGACCTATCCCTTATTCTCCGTATCCATTATCATTCACAACCGCTCCTATCGTTATATGTCTTGTGATTTTTTTTGGTTATGTGCTCCCGAACGCTGTCCCGACCCGATGCACGCTCTCTCGTCGTTCCCTACCTCCTCCTTTTTCTGTTCAATTTCTATTCTTAGTTTCGTGGACGATGATGGACATGACCGCTCGATCGATGTCGCAGATCGATGTCGCTCTTTGCCTTGCCCCTTGCCTGCTCGCTCCCGGATCCTCATCGCCTTCCTTTTCACTTGGGCCAGCTCACCATGCTTGCACCTCGTGGCACTTGTAGGTTTTTCGCTGCACGCATTCTTCATCGATTATATCTCACACACATGCGCACGTGATTATATAGAGAAAGAATTAACCCAGCGATCTTGACTATGAGGGGGCATGCTAACGGTGGTGTGGCAGTACGGAGACAAGAAGGAAAAAAAAAAAAGATCCAACACAGACAAATATTCCGGGCACGAAGAACTCCCTCGTACCGTGTGTTAAGGGGGGGAATGCTCAGACTCTTCACGTGTACATGTCGTCACCATCGTTGTCATCGTCTTCTTGGGCGCGGCGCGTTCGAGCACGCCATTTGGGCGCAGCCGCCCTTGGAGGTGTACGCTCGCGTTCAGGCTCAGGCTCTTGTACGTGTGTTTGTTTGCGCGCTGCTATAGACGGAGAGACCGTGATGAATCAGATGGGAATAAACGGAAGGGACAGGAGAGACGACATACACCGCCGTGTCGCCTTCTTCTTGGCAGCCGCCTTCTTCCCCTCAACGCGCTTCTCGAACGCCTGGTCCTCTTCGCCCTGACGTCGATGTTCGTCCAGTATCTATCGAGTATGGCAAGATCGGCTATTGAGCACCGGCGGGGGGAAAAAAAAGGAGAGGGAGCGCCCGTGCGCGACAAAAGAGGGGGAGGGACGCGTCAACCTACCGACTCAAACTCATTCAGCTCGCCGTCCGGCTTGTTCGCCGACTTGTTCGACCGCGCCTTGGTCAAAATTTCCGTAAAATGCCCAAACACGGTCTGCTCGTGCAGCTTGTCTCGGTAAAACGGCAGGCCTTCGATCAGCTTCTTGACGGACCGGTCCGACTTAAACGGCAGGAGCGCGAGGCAGAACGCAATGTCTCGCCATTGGCGCGGGTCGTCCGAGAGACGGAAACGCTGGCAGAGCTTCTCGACGATGTTTTCGGCTTGTTTTTCCTGCCAGAATGTTTTTAAGAGATGATTGGAGATGGGGATAAGCGGGGGTGAGCGGGGTAACCAGGAGCAGGGGATGACGCTCACTTTTTCAATGAACGAGAAAATATACCGCATCGTGCTCTGGAACGCCTTTTCGTCGACCGCATGCTCCCCAGACGACAGGTGACTAATCACTGTTATGTTGTGTTCCAATGAGTGACAAAAATGGAATCCAAACCACAGCACAACCGACTGCCTTACCGTCTGGCAAGTTATTGTAGATCGCATTGTCTTTCGTCGACAGTTCCGTAAAGAACAGCTTCGCCAAATCCGACACCCGCGGTTCCTCGTCCTCTAGGCACTTGGCCATCTCCCCCAACTGACCCTTCACCTTGATCATCCCATTCAGGATGAGGTGCGTCAGTACCATTAGCGTATTTTTCTTCACGACCAGGTCTTGATCTGAAAGACCTTTGTAGAGCTCGTTGCTATTCTCGTCGACGATGCTGCTAAACGAGACTGCTACGTCGCCGAGCGCAATGACGATGTTACTGCGGATACTCGGATCTCTAGATGTCTCCAGGATCTTAAACAAAAGATGATGGTGTTGATCACAAAACTGTGAGCTGACGCAGAGCAATTTGGCAAATGACAATGTCGCCGTCGCACGCAGCGTCTGGTTCTGCCCGTCCATCGTGAGCAGCTATTACAAAAGACCGACGGACTCAACCTACCTTAAACTTATGAGGACTTCCACAGACGTGGACAAGTAGCGGACCGTAAAGAGTCAGCAAAGAATTCGACCCATACAAGAGCTCCGTTTCCCGCACGGCAGCGAGCCGGTCACCAATCTCATCTTCGACGTTCCCTGCGACCTGATCGAGCTCTTCGAGCTCTTTAGACGCCTTATTCTGCGAATTCACCCCGACCGCGAGTTTATCCGCTAAAAAGAACATGTTAAAGGGTCTTCTCCAAAGAACAATTATGGGACATACCAAGTTCTTTCTCGTCTTTTTGTCGTTTCCACTCCCTTTCGACGAGCTCCAGAAAGACGATGTGTTTGATCGCGACATGCCCTACGACGAATAACAGTTGGCTGAGATGAAACACATCGCCAATGTCCCTCTCGCCTGACGCTTGCACAGCCGAGAGAGCCTGAGATGACACTAGCGCATTTGATGCAGAACCAGCTGACGCCGGAGGCTCCATATCCGCGTCCATTGCATTCAGGTCTCGTTCTTCGTCCACCGGGGCGTCCGGTGCTGGTGGTGGGGGCTTTCGCGCAAACGCGCGGCGAGTAAGATTCTTGATGATCTCGTTGCACAATTCGTCGGGGTGATCCCCGAGGGCATAGATCGTGTTAATGGCCTGCTCGGCCAACCCGAACCATTCCTTGGAACGACACGGATGTTCAATGATGTCTTGCAGTTTGTTAAAAATCGGGTTTCCCATCTCCATTCGGAGGGTCTTGTTGAGAAGGGACCCTATCCACCACCTCTGTTGCCAGGAGACACAAGGAAACAGTGAATGAGCCTACCTTTGACTTTCTTCGCACTGCCATTGAGCCGTTGAAGAGCGACACACGTGTATCGGGCGAGTGTAAGATCGGCCTGGAAAGTAGCACGGTCGGCTCAGGATATTGGGAGATAGATGCATGACGCTACCTTGCCCAGCGAACCCAATCCTACTCTGAGCAAAACATCAACCTTTTCTGATATGACACTACGTTTTGCAAGCGCAAACATGCCGAGAATAATGATCGCCCCTCGCCGCTGACACGGCGGAAGAGATTTTGGAGAACCTAACAAGGTGTTAGGAGGTCACTTACATCCCAGCACCTGAAGTAAGCTTACTGTAGACTTGCCATAGCTTGTTGATAATATCGTAATGGACAAGTTCCTCTTCCATCATCGTCTTCATCATTTCCTCCAGACTGGTCAACTCAGCAAGCGTTGAGTCATAGGTCAACCTAGTGAAATCAGTGGGATCACGGGTAAAGATATATTTTGATGCTAACTCAATCATGTTCTTGGAGATCCGGTTCACTTGCTGTTTCGGCTCCATGTCCGGCAAGGGATCAAAGTACAAGCCGCGGTAACACTCCAGTAGGCGGGAGCGCACTCCTTTCAGCTCTTTACCATCCTCTGAAGTCTGGTTGTTGTCTTTCGACCATATCAAATGCAGCATACGTTTGATTCCGACCTGAGATGGAAGTCATATAGGCTGTTGCTTGGAAAATACAAACACTACCTCTGATGTTTGAAACTCATACTCGCTGGTTACCCGGAAAAATTCCATCGCTTCCAACACCTCTGCCTTATTAGTACTGCCAAGTAGCTGGATAACGGAATCCATGGCACTTTCAATCGTCTTGATGAAGTTCAGTGCCTCGGAGTAGTATTTCTTCCGTAGCCTGAGATGGAGGATTTCGTTAGACTCCAGTGCAGCAAGGGCCTCCTGCTCAGAGGTCATCGCGGCGAGGTTCACTGTTGAATTGCGCGCTTTCTTTTTTCCTTTCTGCCTCTTCTGTCGGGGTTGCTCTTGCTCCTCTTCGTCGTCCACTATACTATCCAAGTCTGTATCCGTTGGATCGTCGACATCCATCCCTTCATCATCTTCTACTTGCCGCCTGCAGAACATTGTGAGGACGCGATAAATAACCAAATACTGCACGCACTTTACTCTCTTTTTGCTAGCTCTAGGGGTGACTTCGGCATCATTTGCTTGCATCTCATTGTCCTCACCCTCACTGCTTTCCTCTTCTCTTTCCTCTTCCCCTTCCTGCTCGGTTTCTTCACCAGCATCATCCCGTTCGACGGCTTTTCCGACAGCATCCTCCAGTTTGTCCAGCTTAGTCGCCACCTCCTGATAGTAGCCCTGCCATTTCTCAAGGTTCAGAGGGCCGCCATGCATGAGGCCCCACGGGTGTGTCAATACTAGCTTGGTCAACAGAGCCACCGCCGACTTGCGCACCGTCGATCCCTTGTCCTCCAACATCGTTACAGCATGTCTTGTGATCTTGAGTCGTTGCTTTGGGAACGGGACGCGGAGATCGCATAGTTTGGAAAACGTGGCGAGGACTTTTGAACGGACATACGAAGATAGGTCGAGCATGCGGGAGATGAGAAGATCGAAGAGACCGCTGAGCTGTTTATGGGTTTGTGTTGAATCGTTTGTCATGTCTTCTGAACTGGAGAGCTCGCGGATGAGTGAACCGATGACTTCGACGAGGGCCATGCGCATTGGATATGACTGGGTGGAACCCCGTTACCGGCATTGATTGATTCGGAAAGTCAGATACGTACCTCGGAGTCTAGATGTTCAAGAAGAAGGCTGATTTGCTTGAGTACTGACCGCGGAGACTCCTCGCTGAACTTGACAAGGAAGCGCGAAAAGGCTCTGGGACCCTTGGTGTCTTGCGCACTGAATGTCATCCCAGCGATTTCACGTAGAATCTCGTCTCCAAGTTGGGCGTGGTCAAAATCTTTGGCAAGGTACGATAGCAGCTCTGCCATTGATTCAGAGAGGTGCTCATAGTATTGCAGGGACTGCATTATACTGATCTGCGCGGTGACAGCATGGCCGTGATGCTTGACAGCAACACAAACGACTTTGTATACACCCATTCTGATGGCGTTGTTTCCCATGTATTGTTCACTCTCGGCAATGCGATACGCGGGGCGAGTAATACAGCTAGCTGGAGGTCACCAACTCGATATTACACGCGCAGCACAGGGGACATACGTTATGAAGGCGTCCCTCTCCGGACTCGTCATCCAGATACGATGAATTTTGAGCTTCATTGCCCTGGAGAAGAGATCGAGTGTTCCCGGTATCTGGTCCACCCAACTCCAAGCCTCCTTACTCCTCGCTGCTGCAGATGCACTCCCTGCTTTACCACCCTTACCGCGACGACCTTTTGGTTGCGGGTGTGAGACACCATCCTCACCTCTCGATTTGACCTTTTCTGCGGCAGAGACGAACCAGTGTAGAAGAAACGCGTACATCTCGAGCGGTACCTTGTGCACCATGACTACATGTTGGTCCTCTTCCCTCGAGTCCCTGATCGCCGCGTCTATCTGTGTGCTGAATCCCGACGTGATCGAGTCGAGGAGTTTGTTCATGAGAGCGCCAGGGACCGCGTCTGCGTGTTTAAGTAGGCTACGAAATATGTCAAATATCTCTGGTTCGACGACAGCTTCCGGGTCGCGTGCGGTCCTATCGACGGCATCTGTGAGACGGGGTGGTCAGAGATGATCTGGGTAATAGGACGTGGATACATACGCTGCAGTAAGGGGCCAGGTTCCGTTTCGTGTATGTCGTGTTCGTTGGGTATCTCGTAGGAAGAAATATCCTGGAGCGACTGCAGCTCGTCTTGCAGCTCGAAGCCGTCGTTCATGTTGAGCTCGTCGTTGTCAACGGCGGTGACGACGATGTGTGCAGGTGCTAAAGTCACGTGGACGCGATTCTCCACACGTCACGTGCTCGCTGGGTATGGGTTTCTTTGCAGACGACCACCGACAGCGATCATGGTACGTCAGCAACTCCATTCAACACTACGACTCAACGAATGGCTTTTAGATCATCCCAGTCAGGTGCTTTACTTGCGGAAAAGTCATCGGCGACAAATGGAACGCGTACCTAGAACTGCTCGCAAACGACATGAGCGAAGGGTAGGCTAATTTGCCATTTTACCCTGACCTGGTCTTACACCGGATCGCAGAGACGCTCTTGATGAACTACAATTGAAGAGATATTGCTGTCGTCGCATGGTGTTGACGCACGTCGATCTCATCGAGAAGCTCCTACACTATAATCGTGCGTCATCGCGGAATTGGTTTTCGTCCTGCCTACCAACTGTTGCTTCACAGCGATGGAACGTTCAAAGGACAAAAATTATTAGCTTTTCTTTTGTTGTACACCTTTGTCGCTGTGAATCGACATCATAGTTAAGGCGCACTCGAAGCTTGGGCCAAGCCCTAACAGACCTAACCTCCCCGCATTCATCGAAATCCACGTACTGCCGCCGAAGCAAGATTTCTAATGGCAACGACATTTATTCTTGAACACAAAAACGTATCATATCTCGTTTTAATCAACTGATCCATCGCACGCTGTGTTCTCAACCCAGTTCACGTCCTCCGTCTTCGCCCCATCACCGGACAGATAACTGGCGACGACCCCAAGTGAACCAGCAAAAATTGTGAGTAGTCCCATTTCGTTAATACGAATACCTCTGCGCTGCTGTAGACACTCACAACGTCAGTCCCCTCCCCCCCTTGAACCCAGACATCGCATTCACAACTCTGTCGTGCAGTCCGCATATACCCGGCTAGCCATAGAATATAGCATCATGGTAAACGTCGCTGTACTCTGCGTATTCAGAACGTCGGTGGTCTGATTGCAGCCTGCTTGATTCCGCCGCCCCGCAATACCAACAACGGGTTCCGTCATGATGTAATGAAATGATCGTAGTGTCCCGGGGCGCGTACTGAATCCCGTCAGAGTAATCTTGCGGCGCCATCGAGGCCACACGTCTTCTCAAACAAGAGCCGAGGATGTGCGCATAGAGTGACAGCATGAACCGAATTCACTGCGCGCTTGACCTGCGGTAAGCCATTCGTATTCCTCACATTTGCGAGAAAAGTAGTGGGGGCGAGGGTAGTAGCGAAGCGTCGACCGACCATATAATCCCAGGTTCACTGTTGCACCGGGCGGCGTTTAGACGACCCGGCGCTTTCGATGCATGATACAGCTCGACCTCGCACCCAACAGTAACTAGGAGGAGTGTAGTGACTAGTATGTCGCCCTTTATCACCCGAGGTACGTGCTAAATTGGTACGGTGACGCACTCTGAAGAGGGCCCCGATCTCAGCGTGATAAAACTTCGGAGAACCTGGTGCCAGTACATCCTAACATCGCGAATTCTCATGCCCTTTCACGCAGTGCTCACTCCTTGGAGCAATGCTTGAACTCTGATCAACCTGAGTACGCCTTTAGCTGAACCGACGGCAGTTGTCGTATGTTTTGCTTTATCCATTTTTTCTCGAATCGCACAAAAGATGAGTAGCAGCCTCTGCGCGTCAACCAAATGCTAACTAGAGTGTAAATCATAATCTTTGGAGGCGTCGCAAACACTCGGATCGTTTAACTTACCCCGAAGACCCCTCAGCTGGCTTTATCCGGCTCACCAAGCGTCATCTCGTCAAAGCCTTCCAACAATTCCTCCAACCGAACGTCAGGGAAGTCCACTTCTTCCTCCGCGTCCTCTCCGTCTACTTTCACACCCGCGCCATCACCTGGCTGGGGATGAATCTCATCCAAGTCCATTCCATACTGCCCACCCTTCTTCCTACCCGCATCCACGTCGTACATCTTAACGTCCTTCGCCCTGTACAGGTTCACGTTCGCCCTCAGCTCAGGATCCTCCTCCAGATCCCTCAAGAACAGCTCATAGTCCTCTTCCACCTTCTTCTGATCCCGTCCGCCCATCCTGCCAACCACACCTCTCCCACCACCTGTCACCCCTTCCTCCCCCTGCTCCTTGGCAATACTCCGCAACTTCCAGGCCCGGGTCCGAGCCTTTTTTCTCCGATTCGGATATGCCTTCTTAATGAGAATCACGTCCGGAATGCGATCCACGGGTAATGTTGCATAGTCGTCCGAGTTAAAATTGGACGCTGTGAGGTAGTACCCCATCGCTGTGTCCCCCGGCTGAAGGATCCCCCCGAGGTGCGTGCGTGTATGCAATATCTGACTCGCCCCTCCCGCAGACTCATAGTCCATGAGCATGTCCTCGTCGGCATGCCTCTTTGAACTTCGAAAGGCACCCGCGAGTGCGACTTGGGCATCTGCGAGTACCCAACGGCCACGGTGCGTCCCGACCGGCTCGACGTCCAATACCGTGAACTCGACGAGATCAGTGATGCTTGCCAGCGCCGAAAACGGTGTGCGCCAGTATACTTGTGTGCTCACTTCGACCGCCTGAAGCGTGTCCACGTCCAAGAGCTGAAACGACGACCCTACGCGGGTGCATATCGTCAATGGGGAGATATTGGACAGTGAACGCGCTTGCTTAAGAGGAATGCAGACAAGGTCGTCCTTGCAAATCGGGGCGATCTCGACCGAGTAAGTGAACTTATAGTTGGACGTGTTCGAATGGGTATCCGTCGATAACAATTGCTCGGATCCCTTCGTTCTACGCAGTGTCAGCTCCCTTTCCAATAACAATCCAGATAAAAACGCGCGACTGACCGTACGGGTACAACTCCCGTCAAAAACTCCACCATCCGTATCGCGTGACTTCGCTGACTGTAAAAGAAATCTAGCCCATCCTTCACCTCCTTGACCCCCACCGTATCTTTTTGCGCGCCGTACTTCAAGATGAGTTGTTCGAGAAATAAGAATGTACGTTTGTGAGCGACTTTTTGACGGACTTGAACGAGCGCTTTCCACGTGTTCTTCGCAGCGAGTTTGGTGCAGTCTGGACATTGGGTATGTTGGACGATGTATTCGACCTCAAACACTTGTTCGAGGATGGTCGCAGTGAGTACCTACGGGTGTTGTAGGAGCGAGATGGTTCAAGGTGGATATGACGGCGGTGGTATCGAAGGCGTGCGCGACGCACCTCTTTTTGAATTGTAAGGGAAACGCGCAAGCGCTTCGAGTGTGGCTCCGTCCAGATGAAGTGCGCCTCAGTGAGACGCACCTTGTTGAGGCCCTTCAACCGTTTCAAGCACAACGCCAGAAGCTCCTGTGATTCCGGTCGTGCGAGCGTCCATGCAGAGGGTGGGGACAAGAAACGTTCGCAGTTTCGGCAGAACGAGACCGACGCTGGTCAGCTCCGTCAGCGATCAGGGTGGGCGACTCGATGGCGAACAGGGGACATACATTGTTTTGGGATTCCTTCTGTAATGTCTACGCTGGTGACGAAAGAGAGATAGCGTCAGCGCACACGATACCGACGCCTGGTGCGCACTCACCTATTCCGTAGACAACTTACACAAAGGTTGGCCGTGTTGGGCTCGATCGGTGTCCCTGGTCACTGGCGTACGACGACCGTAAGATGTGATGGATGCACAATGCTCACCACAATCAGCGCAGAGGACTCGGTGAATCGCTGGTCCAGGTATAAACTCCATCGTGGATGTCGTAGATGTTGAGTCGTCGGGTGGTTGTCAGGTATGGCATTTTGATATGCGCTTAGTCATACGCAGAGCGATGAGATAAGATTGATAGGTCCTAGTCATTCTTGACTCAAACGCTGATGTCTGACGGCGATTCAAGCAGTACTGTACAGGATTGTCGTAATATAGCTACTTCTCCAAGAAAGCATAACTCGACAAAAAGGAACGTGGAAATAAGAGAGTCGAAACGACACCGACGTACAGCCTGCTACAGAAATCACGACTTGATGGAATTCCATACGAGCGTTACAATATCTCCACGACCTCCGTCCGGATATCCCTCGCGATATTGATGTGATGTTCGAGTCTGGGCACAACGATCTCGTGCTCTGTAGCAACTCGCCTGAGCTCGCCATTGGGTTGTTGCTGGAGCAACAACACACGGAACGGCATTTGTAGACGAACGGTCAGCCGCAAGGCCCGAGTGTAATCGTCCATTCTGACAACAGGTGCGACAGACGACTTGGACGGCGAAATCGGCGAGGGACTAGAGTCCGAATCTAGGTCAGTGTCGTGGTCGTCATCATCTGCTGTACTGGCCCATGGGAAACTATCCAGTGGATCCCGCAAGTCACGAATCCAAGGGTGGACAAAGACAAGCCTCCGTGGCTCAGTCAGCGAAATCTTGTCTGAAGTCTGAAAGTCTACATGGCTGATCCCCGGTACCCGAGCATAATACCGGTTCTCCTTACCATCTCCATGACCCTGTAAAGCTAACCTTTTCACAGCGAAGATGATACATGGTAGGTAGAGTCGCCGGTTGGCGAAGCGTGCTGGTGGTAAGCGGGAGAGACGATCATAGACTAGGATGGCGTCTGTCTGAGACACTGACTTTCTTAACGCTGCAACGCGCACGTCCATTTCGGCCTCGTCGATGGCAGGCAAAGTTCCAGGTGGTCGATTATAGACTGCGAGGCTGGTAGGAAGGGAGCTATTGTATGACGACGACTTTCCGGTCCAGGCGAGTACCGTCACTTCACCAGAACGGGTCACGATCTCCTCTAGCAGATGGCCGAGCGCAGCATCCCCTTCACCGTAACGTGGTATGATATCGCTCTTGAAGATCCCGATCAGCGAGTACGCCACGTCTTCTTTCACAGTCGCATTGCGCTTTGAGGCAACTCGCAATTTCTCTCGCACGCTGAGGTCGTCGGGTTTGAAGTCCACAATGGTCTCGCGAGTGATCCCAATGGCATCTGCGAGTTCCTGCATGATCTCGGGTGAATCCTTGTGGTTCGACCGAGTGTCACCGAGGTAGGGTTTCCAATCGTGGGCATAGAATCGGATCACTCTTGATGCGAGAAGCTCTTGGGCGGTCCATGACCGCGTCATCCACGTGCTGTCGGTGAGATTCCCAAGGACCGACGGAGACGCTACGCTTGCAAGGTGTATGAACGTGGCTGCGGAGGCCGAGTACCACCTGTACATCATCGTGAGCGATTGGTTCAACACAGTGCTGATCGTCTTATCGATGCAACACGTGTCACTCCATGCCCATCGGTATCCTTCTGCGCGAACCACCTCGCAGAACTTGCGCAGCTTATCATCGAGTGGCGACGATTTCAGCTCCCAGACCGAGCCAGCCAGAGTGAGGTCCTGGAACGAAGGTTCCTCCTTCCCCTGCCATACGTGCGACAGCGTCACGTATTCGAAGTATTTCCTCACCACCGCCTGGATACGTTCTTTGTCTATCACTTCTGTCATGGAGGAGACCAACTGTTTGAACTGGAACTCCGACTTGAATGTGTTCCACCGCTTCTGTGCATTGCACAGACAGCCACCCTTCACATCAATAAGGACGAGTGGGCATACATCGAAGACCTCGTAAACAATGGTTTTGATGATGCTTTCCGACTGGGAAGGCGAAATATATTTTTCGCATAGTTCTACACGACCGAGTTAATCCGTGAGCCTTGCCCTCGTCAAAAAATACTTACGATAGACGTCTTGGTCAAGAGACCCACAAAAAAGGGATAGCATGCGGCTGTACGCACCGATTGCTTCGTCATAGCGGTGCGCACCATGTAACGCCGCATGTTTCTTCTCGTACCCCCATGGGCCCAGAGGGTCGGCTTGGATTGCCTGAGTCAGTTGAATTGATGATTATTGGGTATCCAGGAGTGTTTTAATTACATACCTTGTCTGCATCGCTCAGCGCTTCCTCCCACGATCCTAACATTGCCCAGGCTTTACTCCGCTTAACATGGAGCTCTGCGGGGTGTGAAGGATTCAAGGATAACGCTATGGAATATTGTCTCATTGCTTCTTCTGGATTCTTCGACTGCACTGCGGCATCGCCGGTACGTTCGAGTGGCCTGATACATTCTTGGAGACTCGACTGAATTACGAGAGAAAGTTTATCGAAATCCCACCCGAAAATCTGCAGAAATGAGTTGGTGTGCTCGAATACGATGGCTGAAAGAACGACCCACAAGCGATATAACTAGCAGATGAGGATCGCTTTGGAGCGGGATGGCCCCCTTTGCGCAACGAAGCAATTCTACTGCATGTTCACCGTTCCCCTGGCTCAGCGACAAGTCTGCGAGTATCAAAAGCATTTGAGCCTGTACAACAACACATTAACTTCGTGTACCGTAACTATGTCGTTTACGTACTCGGACGGCGATGTATAGTGATTTCTCGTCCGCTATATTAATCAAATCGTTTACACGCGACATCGCGTCGTCGTGTTTTCTGCATTCAAACAAGATGATTGCCTAAGTGACACGAAAACTTAGTTTAAGTAACAAAGAGGATGATGGGTGCACACCTTGAGCAACAAAAGAAAATTATGTTCAGTTGCCAAACTATCACTGAATACCAGATCGAATGCACGCATTGCTGACTCATGGTCTAAGTTGCCGACATGAGCCACTGCATCTGCGATATGACCAATGACGGATCGACCAGCCCTGATTGACTTGGCATGTAATGATCAACATGGGATGAGACAACGATGACCCAAGATCACCTTTTTGGCATCGTTGGTGATCATGTCTGAGTCCCGTGGTTTCAAACGGGCCCGTACGATTGCACGTTGAGCAAGTGCACATGTACGACATAGTGGGTACGAGATATCTTCCGTCAACAGTTGTTCGACTCCAACTAAGTCATCTTGCATCCACAGGTTGAAAGCCGCATTGCTGATATGCATAAAAGGCAGCTGTGACGCTATGAGAGGAAGGGGATTGGACCAAGCGAAAAATTGACATACAAAGACTCACGGTACGAGAGTAAATCAAAAGAATCGACCGTAGTCACATTTAGATTCAATAACTTTCTCAAGTGTAATCACTTACTTCGAATGTGAAGTAGGACTCTGGAAGGATGTCACGGAGACTTCGCAAGGTGACATTCCCACTTTGTTCTCCAGTGGCAATACAGTCGTCGTCTGGGGAGAGTGCAATGGACCAAACTACGCTTGTGTGTTCGATAACAGTCCCGATTTGCTTGTGTGTAACGAAGTCCCAAAAAGATAGTGACTTCTGTGCAGCGACGACGATGAACTTTTGATTGTGCGATAGAGCGATAGAAGCGCTGGATCCATCACCAGGAACAAGCCATTCACTGTGCAGGGAGCCTGAAGACGTGTCAAAACAGCTCGCTTTGCTGTACGAGACGGCAAAAAGTCGATGTCCATCAGCAGACCAGGCGAGCACCGACGACGATACGTGCTGAAAAAGCGAGAATGGGATGTCCAATAGTCGCTGGCCATTCTGGCTGTCGTAGATGTGTATCGACTTGCCGACTTTGTCATCCTGGCCTTTCGCCGTTGCAGTGACGATCCGGTCACCAGCTGGAGAGAATCGCACCGTCACTACCACGCCGTCGTGCCTCAGCGGTCCAACGAGCCGCCTCCCAGTCTTTATGTCCCAGATGAACGCCCGCTTGTCAGCCGAGCCTGCCGCAAATTTCGTCGAGTCGGGAGAAGTGCTGACTGAGAATACCGTGTTGTTGTGGTCGCGGATGTCGTAGAACTTTTCGTAGGTCTGCCCATTCCACTGGCATACCTGTACGCGAGGCTTTCCATCGTTCGACCCTGGGCGCTTGAGTCCACACACCAACCACTTGCAATCAGCCGATAGACCAACTGCAAAGATCACTGCTTCCTCGGCTTGAATTGCCTGCTCAACTTCACATCTGCCATCCACTCCGAGTCGCCACCGCCGAAGTACCCTTTCAGCGCCGCCAATCACTACTTGTTTGCCGTTATCGCCAAAGGTAACTGCATATATCGGATCCTGGCCGGAGATTTCGATTGATTTTGTGCCATCTGGAAGTCAGAAGGCAGTCATGTACAGGCACTCGCCCAACGGGAGTACGCACCTTCTCTGTTCATGCTTTTCCACATTACACTGGTGCAGGCGAGATAGTGGGGAATGGGAACGGATACACCAAGCTGGCTATTCTCTCCTCACTCATGACCTGAAGACTTATCGATGACGAAATCAATGATACGAATCGGATCACCCGGCAGGTGGGCGCTTGCCAGTCGTGTTTTCACCTTTAAATGGCCTGAGTCTTTCGTCGAACCCACTCAACACCTTGCTTTATGCACCTACAATGGAGATCTAGATCACTGGTCTGCTTTACGAGACAGCAAAAGTCGATGTCCCTCAGCATTGGACCAGGCAAGCACCGACGATATGTGTTTGTTGACTGAGAAGGGGATGTCCAATAGCTGCTGGCCATTCTCGCCGTTGCAGATGCGTATCGGCTTGCAAATGCCATTTTGGCCCCTCGCCGCAGCGGTGGTGATGCGATCACAAGAGAATTATGCCGCCACTAGTAGGTCCAACGTGCCGTCTACCAGTCGTTATGTTCCAGACGCACGCTTGCTTGTCAACCGAGCCCGCCACAAGTTTCGTCGAGTCGGGAAAAATGCTGGCTGACCGAGAACACCGAGACACAATCCCTTTTTTTGTACAGCAACAATCAATTTTGTATTATAACGGAGTTCCTAGCACGGACTCAGGAGCCCACGAAAGTACAACATCAGCAGGATAGATAAATAGATAATGATCCAGCCTTCTAAGTGCAAGACGAAGGAAAAACAATGGAAGTTAGAGCCTGTCAATACTCCACCCCATTAAACCAAGAGTCGCTCAAAAGATCAGCCACCGTTGGCCGGTGTGCTGGATCTAGACAGAAACACCGTTCAATCAAGCTCACTGTTGACCCAGTTTCCTCGTCAGAGACCACGCCCAACACGTCAATTCGTGTCTTGATAGGCCAGTGGAAGATAGTCGGGTTCTTTTTTAAGTTTGCCTAAGGAAATTGATAAATGAGTGTAGACGAGTTCCGGTTGAAGTACTTGCGAGTCATCGGAGAGGCCTGCAGTTGGGTAGCATAGAAGCCTTCATTGGCAAACAGCATCATTTGGTAAAACATGTTCTCCACCTCGTTTAAGCCAAATTTTTTATTTCGCTGGTAGCGGAAGAAATGGCTTGAGGTAACCAATTCGAATATCTATAAGATCAAGTCAGAAAGT
>JBBPKC010000020.1:2950-37206 GCA_038089055.1 Tylopilus aff. balloui | reverse complement strand
CATCACAAGGCACATGTGCAAGCCAGCAAAGCCTTTCCTGGAATCATGAATTCGTCCAGAAGCTGCATGCAGTGAGGAGAAGTGGGTAGCTGTGAGATAAGCCGGAGCGCATCAACCTCCCAGAGAAAGCACGTTCGTACATATCCGTCTTATGACCGGTTAGCGCCTTTATAGCAACACACTTATTGTCACTATTAAATTGTGGTCAGTTCGTAGCGATGCTCTAGCAGTACGGTAGTAAACAGTACACCGACATTCCATCGCGAGCGAGCCAAGTGCTTGAGTGCATCCTCCAACCTAGTTTCCGAGCAATTATGTACCGACTATCTTGACCAATCTGGTCACCGAACTCGAATTGCGCATAGCCGTAGCCATCTGCAGCCGGCAAGCCAAGGGCCTCTGAGGCGAAAACGACTGGCTTGCTCTCTGGGTCGACCGAGAAGTGTTGATTCGCAGGCCTTGTAGAGGACATTCGAATGGACAAACGGTCAATGTGGGAGCGTCGAAACCTCTGAGTGAAGAAAGGGTGGGTAGATATCATGCGCATGGCGCAGGTATACATGTGTAACATTATGCTGGGATGGAAGGATTCAAACAGTTTCGAGTCATGTCTCGCCAATCTTACTAAACAGGTCTCGGGCTCCTATCAACCCGAGGGAAAGCTACGATGATGGTAGGCACAGTGTCAGGGACGCTTCTTTCAAATCCCCTGTTCGCGGGTTTACGGCCTGGTTACGTGTTTGCCAACTCATCTAATTCAGCAGGACACGCATCATGATCATGATACAAACGCCCGATAACTCTGTCCCTTCTTCCGAATGTGCGGGGCAGGGACAAGTGAGGGAGGAAACCTCTGCCTTGGAGCCTGAGGGCCAAACCCCGACAGACCCCACCATCCGAACGAACGAAGATCCGTGGAACTCAAACCTACCGTTGCTACAGCGTTTCGAACAGTTCGGTGACCTAGCTGATCTGCAGCAAGCTATCACAACTTTGCAGAAACTAGTGAAGTCTACGGCAGCCCCACATGAAGGGCCCAGACGGGGATTAGCGAATCTCGGTTCAGCATTACCGTATCGATTTTAATCGCTCGGAGAATTGCATGACCTCGAGGACGCAATCTCAAGCTACAAAAATGCTATCGACGTTACGCCCTATGGTCGCCCCGACCAATCCACCTATCTTAACAACCTCGGCAACCTCTTCGTCACCCCTTTCCTGCGCCTCAGGCAGCTCAGCGACCTCGAGCAAACAACTTCCGTGCGCTCACATGCTACTTCCCTCTCCTGTCGGCCCCATCACTGTTCGATTTCATGCGTCATTGAGTTGGATATCGTACGCACTCTTTTGCCGCCTGAGGCTGCGCGTCTCCGCCCCTAATACGGCAGTGGGTGACGAACGTCTCCCCAACGAGGCCATCCATATCGCAGAGAGAATGTTGTCTGCAGAACACGGGGGAGACGTCGGTACGCTGTGGTCGATCAGGGATGAGGTTGCACCCGTTGTGGCAAGGGACGTGTACGAGCAACTGTTCCGAAACGGCGCAAAGCCGGACTGTCGGGAGGCTACGCGCGCTCTGCACAACGCAATCGAGAACCTTCAGAAGTCGCAGTGCGCCTTTCGCCGAGTGGATTCCGTTCGTCCATGTAGGTCTTTGATGGCGTGGCTGTCCGCAGTGCTTCTGCGCAATGCTACAAGGTAATATCATCCACATATGGCACTGATTGGCCTGCTCAATACGACCATGACATCCCCATTATCTATTAAAAGGGCCAGCCAGTAATATCATGGTGTCCGGCGGCATACTTGCAACTACCTGACCGTGCGCACTGTGACATTGTCAACCCAGGCCAGGAGTTTTAATGGCTAGGTCTCTTTGATCCAGAATTACTAGGTTATGTGGCCGCAGAACTCATCGTCTCCGTTCGATCGGAAGGACTCCCGAGTACATGATAGTCTGAGCAAGCTACACCGTAAGGCGGGTGACATTGGCCAAGTCAGTCGCCTCCGCCAAACGCTTTTTTCGCATCTCGTCGTTACTATCGCGTAACGTTGCTAGAAGAAGATAGGCATCAACGCAATCGTCATTACTCCCAAAGACATCGAACACGATGAGGAGTTCATTGGTCGTAAAAAAACCTTGATCACGCTGCAACAACATCGTCCTAGCACTGTTTCTCTTCTCGGCAGCGGTTGCCTCCGGCTGAGGCACGGCGTCCGATTGCGCGTGCACCACTTGTTTCGACGAGTTTGCTCGGATCACACGTTCTATAAGTTGAATATTTGCCTGGGACAGGGTTCGAAGCACACTTATGGCTCTCCGGAGCTCATCGATGTCTTGAGCCTTCTGTGCTGCACGCCGTTCTTGGCTACTTGCAGACGTACTGTACGTCCTACATACCGCCGATATGGAGGGGGCGGATGCCAATACCATTGATGAGTCATCGTCAGCTTTGTGCATGCTCGCACGTTCTTCGCGAACAGAGATGCGAGACGATGGTTTGACCGTGCTTGCAGAAGAGCCAGCGTGCGAGGACGGGACTGAGGATGGCGGAAAAGCAGGGGACGGCTGTAAGCTGCTTGAACTTGCAGGTGAGGTTGGGACGGAGGATGGTGTCGGAAGCGGTGGCGGGAAAGCAGGACTCAACGCAGGAGGATTCGAGGGAGTGCTTGGAAGGGGAGCGGGAGATACCATCGAGGTATCGGCGTGGGAACTTGACACGGCCACTTCAACAATGTGGCCTTGTAACGTCTCCGGCCCTTCGGCTTCACAAGCAGCTCCACCATATTATCGTAGTGGGCCCATCTCTTGTGCTTCTATCAGGGCAGTAATTGAATCATACAACTGAATAATTTACCTCCGCGTGTGGGTTCCAAAGGTGCTGCCTTTCTGGTTTGAGGCTCACTCCTCTTTTCAGCGAGTACGCAGGTCCTGACGGGTTCGCCGGGTCAGAGTCGGGCGCGATGAGATCCTCAAATAATTGTTTCAGCTAAGAGTCCGAATTAGATGCACAGATCAGAAGTGTAGGAGTGGTTGCGTACGCTTTCCCACATTTCCTTGCAGCCCTCTGCCGTCTTTGGCTTTCCATGAACGGACGCCGGGAAGGTGCCAGCCAAGTCATTCCAGAACTGTGGCTTGAAAGAGTGACGTTTTCTCATCCTCGCTTTGCGTATTCGAGAAGGTATTTTTCGTCGCTGAATGTCCAGTCACTCCAATGTCCCGACACTGTGGTCGAATGACTTCCGGAACGTGACGACTCTTTTGGTTCATCTGAGGCCGCCTTCGATTTTCTTTTCGTGCTGGATTGGTGGGGGAGCGGTGGTTTTGTACGCCGAGTAGGTGGCATGGGAGGGGCAGCAACAAGGGGGAACCTCGACAAAGTCCTGTCAGGTTCACAGTTACGTATCGGATCGCCCACCTCGGCTTGCTGTACTGGCTCAAAGTCATTGCAACAACTCTATTCGTTGATAAACCACCCTTGACCGTCCCATATCACTAAGTACCATCACTAAGTACCGCTCTAAACTACCCAGCTCTACTGTGAATTACTGCAACTTCTTCTCTTCTGTCACCTCCGCCATCCTGGCCTGCTCTCTCCGTCTCGCCTCCCTCCGTTCCCGACCGCGCGTGATCAACGGCTTGGGCTCTAGATCCGCAAACAGGTATTTACACAACTTTTCAATCACCCAACAGCCCGCAAAATCCGCAATCATGACGCTCGTCAGCCTCACCTTGAACTGATCCCCCATCCGCGTCCATCAGAGTTACTCGAAAAAAAAATACGACAACGTACCAGAGTGTCCATCTCGACGATCTGAAGCCATCGGTTCAACTCAGGCAAGAAATCCGTCGAACCTGAAAACGCCACCGCACTCGCTCCGATGAGGCCCCAATACAGCTTGGAGTTTTCTCGGATCCCTTCTCGGAAAGGCCGGCCTTGAAAGTTGATCGCGAACGTGGACACTTGTTGAGACAAACCCAAAAGGTAGATCGCCGTGTTCAGCAGGCTCGGCTCGAATTTCGTGTCGAGGTCGATGACGCCCGGTCTGTAGCAATAGGTAAAGTTCTTGAGACATGGCGCCATAAGTAATCTGGATGGGCCACTCACGGCTCGTAAAAGTGGGCCAAGTTCGTGATGTACACCAGAGACACGATGTGCAGCGCAAACTGGAGCAGGACAGACAGCAACACATAGAGGTTAAAGATATTGCCCAGTGGCCGTTCGCGCGAAAGCTTCTCCACGGGCTGTACCACGTTATGCACTCGTCAGCAAGGCTTCGCCAAGGAGGTACATTACACCGTACCTGTGCACGCGAGATGCACAAGAAGCAGACCGACATCAACATCCCGCTCACCGTCACCTGATAGTCACCAAATTTAATGCCGTCTAGATACTGCACGCTCAAGCTGTATGCGGTGATAAGACAGTTCAGTGCCAAGATCTTGTACATCTGAATCGTCGCCACGAGCGTACAACGACCTTGCCTGATAATGTGGGAGACTGGAAAATAGATTGAGATGATGCGAATAGCATTCGCAAAGAACTCACTAGCTGCCACATGGGAGAGTTTGGAGGTGAACGGAGCAGCACACGATGCGTCTCCAAGCTTAATCTGAGGAACCTCTTCGTCGCCGTCCATATTCGATAGCGCATCCGTGATCGAAGCCAGGTCAAACTATGCCGCGTGGATCAGTTCCACGACCTGCCCAGCGCAACAAAAACCAACCTTTTCCATCGGATTTCTTTGTCTCGCGATCTGCAAGTTGGCTGCAGCCTTCTTCTGGGCCTCGACGACATCTGGATACAGATGCGCGATCGCAGGTGGCACGGGTGGAGGTGGTTGACCAAAGCGTGCAGATATCTTGAGCTGACTCTCGTACACCTTCTTGATTCGTTCCATCTTTTGGTGCTCGGCAATCTTTTGTAGGTCCTCAGGGGAGCCGTCCAAGAGTGCAACGCCTATGTGGGCTTGTTTGAGTGCGCCAACGTCATTCGTACCATCGCCAGCCATCAGTGTGACATATCCCAGAGTCTTCAAGCTAGTGAGGATAAACTCCTTCTGGGAAGGAGACACGCGAGCATAAACCCAGGTGTTTTGCACGAGGTCGTTCCAACTAGGTAACGATTGGAACTGTTTCATTGCAGCGCCCGTGATGCAGACGTCATATTTGTCAAAGAGCGATTGATCAAGGGGCTTGGAAGGATTGACTGGAATGATCTTGCTTTCATCCACGGTACGCCAGCAAAGATCTATAAGGTAATAAAAGATAATCAAATAATGGGAACAACAACGGAGACGGCGGCTGACGTACCAGCCTCGTGAGCGGCATTCTCCTTCAGGTCTAGAATAAGCACGTCCCTATCGACGATTTCGACATCCCGTGCGACGTGTGCGGCCGTCAACGGGTTATCTCCTGTAATCATGATGCACTGGAGCGCAGTTAAATATGATAACTTCATCCAGCAAACATCCGATGATACATACACGATGCGACGAATCGGCCAACATTCTAAGAGTCTCAACGGCGTCCGCTTTCAATGGGCAATGGAAAACGAGGAATCCCGCAAACGCAAGATTACTCTCGGCATCCTCTCGGTGGAGTTTGTTGATCTACAAAACACGTTAAGATTGAGTGACCACGCTTGCCAAATTGAGAGTGACAGTACCTTGTCAATGGACATCGAGTCCATCTCCTTCGTACCGAGGGAAAGTACACGGCTGCCCCGTCTCGTATACCATTTGAATGTCTCGTCATACCATTCGGGTACATGAGCGAGCATGGTCTTAATCGTCTCGGGAGCACCCTTAACGGCCACAAGAGCCTTCCCCGAAGGAAGAGTAGACACGGTGGACATGCGCTTGAGCGCGGAAGAGAACTGGAAACGGCGGCGGATGTAAATTCGTGATGCATTGGGAGCCTTGCTTGAAGCGGGGGCAACCGAATCCCCTGTGCTCCGTGATCAGATCCAATGCAGTCTTTGTGTCGTATTAAAAAGGCAAACCTTGCGAGATTTGCCATTCAAGCGCTTCAAGGGTCGTCTTTTCCATCGGGTCGCCGACGATAACGCCGTCATCCAAGCGAACTAGCGCATGCGCCGCAGCGAGACAGTGAATAGTCCGCTTTCCAGAGTCTTTCACGTCGATAAGCCTCAACTTGTCAAAGTCGCTACCGATCAATGTCAATAGAATACGTCAACCAGGATAAGAAATCTCACTCAATGCCAGCGACCCCCTCGAGAACGAGGTTCTCGGCGGTAATTGTACCTGTCTTGTCGAAACAACATACATCAACCCTTCCGGCGAAAGGGATACGGAATGGCTCTGTGCAGAAAATGGCTAATGACTTGTTAATCTTGTTCGGTTACGAAAGGGATCGACATACCAAACTTGGACAGCGCTACCAGAGAAGCGTTGACTGCGAGTGATAACTCCATCGGTAACTCCGGTGGCACGACGCTGGTGATGATGAGCACACAGTCCAGCAACAGCTTGGATTTTTTGAGGTCTCTCTCGATACCTATTCAGCCAAATGTGAGTATCAATACCAGTCTAAGAGTCAGATTATCGAGCACCTTTTACCCAAACATACCAGCTAGCAGCGATAGCAAAGATAAGTAAGAACCCAATGAACAAGAAAGACTCTAAATTGTTCGCGGAAACCCGTTCAGTGGAAAAGATCATCGTCCGAACCAATTGACCTTGGGCGGTGCCAAAGCCAGTACGTAACACGACGCCGAGACATCCACCATCGGGAGTTCCTGCTGAAGTCTGTCCTTGGCCTAACAACCGCATGAGAGTCGGGCGAAGAAGTCAAGTGCGTGGATACTTACTCGTGGGGCTAGCTTGAAGCACTTTCGTTCCGCTAAACAATACTTCGTTTTTGTGTGCGCCATCAACACCGATCTTGTCAGAGGTGTCCAAGAGTTGAATAGACTCCTTGAGGAGTGGTGTCGATTCACCAGACAGCATAGCTTCGTTAACGATACAAGTGCCATGAACTAAGAGGATGTCGGCGGGAACAACAGTTTCCGATTGTAAGCGAGCTAAGCAAACTGCTGTAAGACCAAACTCGATACATTGTCGAAGGCTACTTGCCGACCGAAACAACGTCGCCGGGGAGTAGCTCGTCGGTCTGCAAAGTCGTCCACTTGGAATCACGGAGACACTGGATAGGATAGGGTGCAACAGACATGGTTCTAAATTCTTTCAGAGTTTTAACCCGCTGTAGGATATCCGTAAGGCCAGAAGGGGAAGCAAACTCGATGGACGTACCTGCCAGACCACGGTACACTCGAACATCACAAGCATGAACAGCGTGAAAATACTGTAATACCAGTACTCGTCCAAGCACCATAGCGCAACACAAAAGACCTGGAAGACGAAGAAAGGTGCAGTTGCATGTTCGCCAAAGAGTTCAGCGAAAGAGGGGATTGGGATGTTGAATTCGTTCTTTCCGTACAGGGACTTGAGCGGTTCTGTCTGTTTCGTCGAGAGACCGGGAGGTGCAAGGAAGTCCGAAAGGGGGGGAAGACCAGTACACGGATATGGAAGGCGGGTGAATACGACAGGGGATGACTTTGCGAGGACGTATGTATCCCGTTGGTAATTGAAGGTATATGACATCGGCTGAGAAGGGACTCTCTTGACGAGGGGGACGATTTCGCCCTGGCCACGATGGGGATGAGGAACGAGACGGATGCAATCGGCTTCTTCAGTTGAGGAGGCCTCGAAATGAGATTGAGACATGCAGGTCGGGTACACGGACACGAGGAGAGACATACCGTGCGCGTGGTTAACCAAGCTTTTGCACCAGCGCTCCAACGCGTTACAAGGAAGCTGAGAGCATGACCTGCGCCGAGAGAGACGCAGGCGAGAAAAGTCCACTCTTCGCTCTTTATCCAGTCGTCATACCTTACGTAGTATGCATAGGCAAGCAACGGATAGAGAGAAAGAAACGGAAGGGTGTAAAGATGTGTGTACCACGGAAGGGCGACGTGCAGGCTCGCCCTAGCGATCTCGGGTGACTCTACGTGAACATACGCCCTAACAGAGGACGTCAAGACGGGCACGGACGAGCATAAGGAACGGGACTTGCATGTTCTGACGGTACACGAGCGAGTGTAGTTTGACGTGGCTTGATGACGAGTTGAACGGCTTAGTCATCCTGACGTTTCGTTCAACGACCATCCGTCGTCGTACTGTACTTACAGCGAGCTCTGCGACTATAAGCTATGTATACATTACAGACCCGAAATACCCAAGGGTCGGTCTCACTCCAGGGTAAGGTTGGTCGAGGGACCGGGAGTCGATCGGCGTCGCCACCCGTATTTATTTGACCGTGTTTTGGTCTTGACCCGTCATCCGACACGTCGACCTCGCTCGCCGACTTTCTACTTTTCCCCATGCTCAACTTTGAGGACGTCGAGGAACGCGACGGTGTGTGCGAGTCTTGTCGGTAGCCCTGTCTTGTCTGTAATATCTGCAAAGGTGTCCGGCTGTCATGGAACGTCTGGCCATCGTCTCGCATGGAGGCAACCCGCACGGTCGTGCCGATATCTGCTCTCTACACTCCCCTCAAGCACCGCGAAGATCTCCCTCCAGTCCTCTATGAGCCCGTCACGTGTAAACCCCCGTGTCGCGCCATCCTCAACCCTTACTGGTATCTTTACTCTCTTTCTTCCCGAACATCCTCTCATCGTGCGCTTCCAGCCAAATCGATATTCGCGGAAAACTATGGATATGTCCTTTCTGTCTCTCCCGCAATGCCTTTCCACCACACTACAAAGACATCTCAAACACAAACTTGCCAGCTGAGCTCCTCCCGAAATACACCACTGTCGAATACACCCTTTCCCGTATGGCTCAGGTGCCGCCCGTCTTTCTTTTCGTCATAGATACCTGTCTCGATGAGGAAGACCTCAAAGCACTCCGCGACGCCATCGTAGTCAGCCTCAGCTTACTCCCTTCCTATGCTCTCGTCGGTCTTATTACCTATGGCACCATGGTACGTGTCTCTCCTCGCATTCTCATCATTGCTCATTCCACTCTAGGCTCAAGTCCACGAGATCGGCTACGCCGAATGCAGCAAATCCTATGTCTTCCGTGGTGGTAAGGAATACACTCCAAAGCAGATCCAAGACATGCTTGGTCTCGGCACGACCGCTCGTGCCGCTCCCCGCCCTGGCCAGCCAATGCCCCAGCAGGCTTTTGGCGCAGCCCGATTCCTCCTCCCTGTCCAACAGTGTGAGTTCCAGTTGACAGGCATCCTTGAGACCCTCGCTCGTGACCCCTGGCCCGTCGCTAATGACAAGCGTCCTGTTCGTTGCACTGGCGTTGCTATCAGCGTCGCTGTTGGCTTGTTGGAGGTTAGTCCTCCCTCGTTCTCGCACCGCTCATCCCTTACAGTGACTTATCAGACTACATACCCTAACACTGGTGCTCGTATCATGGTGTTTGCCGGTGGCCCTGCTACCGACGGCCCTGGCATGGTGGTGACCAATGAACTGAAAGAACCAATCCGTTCACATCACGACATCGAGCGCGATAGCGTAAAGCACTACAAGCGTGCCGTCAAGGTATACGCGTCTCCCGTCAATTAACTCGCCTATCCCACTCAGTTTTGCCCGTAGTTTTATGAAGGCCTCGCGAAGAGAGCATCGAACAACGGTCATGTCGTTGATTTGTTTGCGGGTTGCCTGGATCAAGTCGGTCTTCTGGAAATGAAGTCGTTGCCGAATTCGACCAGTGGCGTCATCGTTCTCTCCGATTCCTTCGCCACCTCGATTTTCAAGCAAAGTTTCCTCCGTGTGTTCAACAAAGATGACCAGGATTTCCTGCAGATGGGCTTTAATGCCACTTTCGATGTTCAGGTATACACTACTTCACTCCGCTCTTCGTGTCCCGTAATGCTTAGGAATCGCCATAGACTACTAAAGAACTCAGGGTTTCTGGCCTCATAGGGCATGCCATATCTGCTGGCAAAAAATCTGCTTGTGTAGGCGAGACCGAGATCGGTATTGGTCAAACATCGGCATGGAAACTGAACAGCATTACCCCTCGAACATCCACTGCAGTGTACTTTGAAGTCGTCACTCCTGCTGGTCAGGCGCTTCAGCCCGGTTCACGTGGCCTTATCCAATTCGTCACCCATTATCAACACTCGTCCGGTCAGCAGCGCTTACGCGTGACGACCATTGCACGTAACTTCGCAGAAGCAGGATCTCCCAACATCGCTGCATCGTTCGATCAGGAAGCAGCGGCTGTGTTGATGGCTAGAATAGCGGTCTTCAAGGCCGAGATCGACGACTCACCCGATGTGTTGAGATGGTTGGATCGCATGCTCATCCGTTTGTGTCAAAAATTCGCAGAATACAGAAAGGAAGATCCGGCGAGCTTCAGGTTGACGGACAATTTCAGTATTTACCCACAATTTATGTTCCACTTGAGACGCAGTCAGTTTTTGCAGGTGTTCAACAACAGTCCGGACGAGACTGCGTTTTACAGGCGAGTGCCCCTTGAGCTTCTTCGTTGTCCGGTGAACGCATACTGACATCGTTCACGTCCTAGACATATTTTGAACGAAGAAGACGTAAACAACTCGCTGATCATGATCCAACCGACGTTGATGTCCTACACTTTTGATGTGGCCCCACAACCTGTCTTGCTTGACAGTGTCTCGATCAAGCCCGATGTCATCCTTCTCCTCGACACCTTCTTCCATATTCTCATCTTCCACGGTGAAACTGTCGCGCAGTGGCGTAAAGCTGGTTATCAAGATCAGGAAGGTTACGAAAACTTCAAGGAACTTCTCGAAGCGCCGGTCGCTGACGCTCAAGACCTCCTCACGGACCGATTCCCGATCCCACGGTACATCGTGTGTGACCAAGGAGGAAGTCAGGCGCGCTTCCTGTTGTCCAAGTTGAACCCGTCGACGACGCACATGTCGGCGTCGATGTATGGGTCTGCGCAAACCGTGGGTTCGGGACAGGCGATTTTTACGGACGATGTGAGCTTGCAGGTGTTCATGGAACATTTGAAGCGCCTCGTAGGTTTTTCTTTCTTTCTTTCCGACGTCGTTGGCTGATTCGGGCGTCGCGATTAGGCTGTCGGTGCGCAGACAAACTAGGTTGTTTGGGTCAATGCGGGTGTATATATTCGTTCTTCCTCTCTCCTTTCCCTCTGCTTCTTTTCGTCGTTGATACGCTTCGATATGTCTGTCAATGCATCCATGGGGGTAGATGTGATGCGATGTATAGAAGAACTTTGAGCGACTCTCGCAACGGGGCAGCAAGCCTCGCAACGCACGGTCTGGCTGAGGTTGACAACGTTGATAGGCTCGTATCTACTGACTGTCCGTGCTTTCTACTGTAGTGCACAATAGCACAAATCATGTGCAGTCAGGACCGATTATGACCAGTCAGAGATCTGCAAGCAGGGTGATGTACAAGGATTTAGGTATCTAGTCCACGTTAGTTTTACAGTCCATGCCAATGATACTGCACTGAACCCTGCAGTCATTTTTGCTACAGCGCAAGGAAGAAAAAGGAAGATCATGCTTACCGAGGTGTTATCTTTGCGGACAATCTTCCTATTCACGAGAGCGATGAGGCATTTGTTCACCCGAGCTTGGTTGAGGTCAGGGGGCGTGATGAGCTCGATGACTGTACACGAGTGAACGGGCGGTGGAGTTGGAACGTGCGCGCGTACGTACGTTTCACGCCGCGACCGTCGCTGTTGACCATGGACTCGATGACCGTTTCCATGTTTCGACGTAGACCCTGCATGACGTGGACGGACGGTCGAGGTGGCACTTTAGCCCACGAGGCAGGACACCTACGGGGTCGCTCCCGCGGAACTCGAGCGGGAGACACATGATAATCTTTTCGATTTCCAACTGCACTCTCCACGATCAGCTTGACCCCGTCCATGACAAGAGGAGCGCGCACCATTCGTTCTTTCCTTTCCTTGGCTGTCAACTTTACCTTTACCTTCTTCTTTGGGGCGGGTTTTGGTGGTGCCTGCCTTGTGCTGGCAGACGTGGACGCGGGGCCGCTCGCAAAGGTCGCTTCGTAGTCGGTGGTCTCGTTGTAGGTCGTCCTGTCTGCATCCGTGACGGCGGCGGATGTGTCAGGCGGTGGCAGGGCTGCCTTTGCGGCTTCGGCGGCGACACGAGCGTCTTCCTCTGCACAGGACGGGACATCAAAAGCCTGTGTGGGAGCGGGACACAGAACGCACCGGCGCGCTGCCTCGCCAGCTGGAACGACACGTCCGTCGGAGCCTGGGCACCGTCTCTGGGTCGTCCGCGCGATATAGCGATCGAGGACGTACCTGGAGCCAATCGGTTGTGAGCGCGTTCATGTCCATTACGTACAGCCAGCTGGCGAAGCTCTCGTTGAAGGATCGGAGGGCGTCGCTGAGGCGGTGGAGGTTGTCGACGTTTGCGTGGAGTGCCTCTGCCTCGTCTATGAGCTCGGACATGGCTGGTTCAATGAAGCCGAGGCCGTGCGGTGCATCTGGGTTGTGTTCCGAGCGGGAGAGGGCGAAGAGCGAGCCTTGAGATACGCGGCGAAGCGGAGTGTGGCTGGTCATTGTCGGCTATGAAGAAGAGTACTGCCTGCGTGGGAAATGATGTCAGCGGTGTCTGCGACTTTTCCATCTCTCGGACACTGCTCCATGTCCTTCCTCAGTGACCTCCCCCGGGTGAGTACCGCTCGTCGTCGCTCCCCTCCCGCACTGAGCCTGGGCTACACCAGCTCTGAATGTCAGCACACCCCGAACCTCTGCCTTCTCGTCTCGCGTTCTCGACCCGCACCCTGTTCTTCTCCCCGCGACACCGTTTTCATTCGCAGTAGCCTTTGATGGTCCTCAAGAGCGCCAGTGTGCTCTCCTGTCTCCTGCCCTCTCGTCTCGCACTCGGATCAAATCACGCCGAGTCGCGTACACGCGTTCAGGAAAAACACGCAATCGACAGGCGCGTCGCTCACGACCATCTTGGCGACCCAGAACCCGATACACTCAAAGGAATTCCCCTACCAACCTACCCCGACACTGACACAACCCCTAGCTCTGACCTCCCACGGGCACGCGCGAATACCGTGCCTACCCCTCCTCCTCTCATCATACCCAACGGTGGCATCGGGGAATCCCCCAGCCCTCTCCATCGCTCTCTCGCCCCTCCAGTTCGCCAAAAGCGATCTAGCTTCACCACTTTCTTTGCTTTCAGCTCGAAGAGACGGTCTACTCACGGAGCTCCCATCATCCACCTCCCACACCTCCAACAAGACCGTCTCGTTCCTCCTCAGGCCGTCCCCGGCAGATGGGTCTCTGTCAGCGGTCAAGAACAAGTGCACCTCATCAACCCTACTTCCGTTCCATCTCCGCTCAGGGCCGACGAGGAGGAATTTTATTATTCCTACTATACTCCATTGACTCCCACTTTTCCTTCCCACCCCGCTTCACTTTACACAGACGCAGCAAACATCTCTCCCTCTAAACGTCTCTCTTTGCGACAACAGGATCTTATTGGAAACCCGGATTTAGACCCACAGCTTTCTTTTCCAGTCGACTCTCGTCCGTCGCATACCCAGATTCGGCATCCCTACGCATATTCTACCCCCCTTTGTCCAAGACCGTATCCACAGGCTGTCGATGCAGTCCCACCTTTGCGCCATGCTACTTCTCAGCCTCTCCAGCATCATCCCCAGAGTTCCCGCCCCGATGTCAACGAGGGGATTGCGCAAAAAATATTATCATCACAGCTTAGGCACGGAGCATCCAAGGACCAGCCGCGCCTACTAGAACCCCATCTTAGGCCCTCCGTATCCACGCCCAACTTGGCCTCTCGAGTAACCCCAGTCCGCCTTAGATCACTTCTTAGAAGGAAACCTCCAACAGGGTCAAGGAAGCAGGAGCGCTGGTTATCGGCTGAAACCTGGTGGGATGCACTGTTTTCTCCCTCTCCTCGTTTCAAAGTGCGCCAAACACCGCGTCCAACCCCGGCTCCTGATAACAGCGTGATCCATCCTGTCAGTAAACCTGTTCATACTGAACCGAATAGGACCCTGGGAGTCACCTTTCCCTCTGCCCCGGCTGCACGTCCTCGCGCTGTATCCGTCACTGCCACCGCTCCGAATGACGTGCCTGTGCATCCTGTGCTCTCAAGATCGCGATCTGTGGCAGATTTGGGCAATCAACCTTCGACGTCTACCGCTCCGCGCGCTGGCCCTGAATCTGCAATGGTACCACGGCCCGACCAGGTTCCCGATAGCGACCCCGAGCCTTCTTTACGGGATCCACCCCTCTCCTTGGAACAGTAAGTGACACATCTCTGACACGTCTTGGCCTCTCATCTAAAGTCGCAACGATGCAGGGTTCTTGGCGAGGTAGAGGCCTTTGAGCAGCAGCGAGCTCAGTGGAGAGAGCAGGCTTCCAGATCTCTTGGAAACAAAAGCATTAGGTCGTTTTCGCGTGCACGTTCCAAATCTCTCGGCGAGAGGCACGCTCGTCTTGGTCACCGCGCCGCAGAAAGTAGAAGAGCTCAGATGAACCTCGAATTTCTTGCCGCTCGGACGCTACTTGGAAGCCAAAGCACCATGCCAGTCGTGCATGTCACCAAACCAAGCAGCTCTTCAATTCGATCTAAAGCATATTCTCACTCACATTCACAATCAGCGCATTCTCACTGTCATTCTTCCCACTCACGGGCACACTCTCATTCACATTCGCATTCACATTCTCTAACCACTTCACACTCTTCCAAGTCATCGCGCAATCTTCAACAACGCGGTCATCTTCGAAACGGATCATGGGGTAAAACATTCTTAAAAGCAGGATCTCTTTGCGGATTCGGACAAGACGAGTCCTACACCACGGACGAACGCGTGCCCTCATCCTCCAGGGTCGACGTGCAAGGCACAATTCACGTAGGTGGCTCCGGTAACGCTGCAGGCGTGACCAAGGACTCTCCGCCCCCAAATGGTGAAGTTGGCATTGCAATCTCTTCATCACCACCGCCTGAGGGTGACTTCGATATATCTGGACGTCCACATCACGACGTTGACCAAGACAGTCGCTGGTCATCGAGGCATACGCACAAGTCTTCTGAGTACGCGGGCCCACATCCATCGGCGATCGATTCTAGCCTACCTCAATTTGACGGCGCTAGTGACGTCAGCCTGAGACATCGGTTGCCGCCCCGCGCGGCAACCCATTCTTCGACATTTCCTATCGCACATCCGTACCAATCTGCAACGGCACAGTCAGAACCAGCAGCCAGCAAGACAAGCAAGGCTACTATGGTCTGTGATAGGGTGACAGAAGATCAAGAAACCATGAGATCGAGTACCGGAGGCGCTTCCCGGGCTTATATTTCCCTCAGTCCTTCCGATTTTGAGCGGTATGGTGTTGGCAAGGTGCTTGTCTACGCCTCCCTTCCACGACCAGGGCCAGTTTTGGAAACCAGGGGAGCCGACGTGCGTAGTCAATCATCGCCCACAGCGGAATTACCGTCCCCTCGGGAACAGTCTCCTTCAGGCGAAGCATCTGCTGTGCAATCTGAAGGATGGGATTCAGCAGTGAACAGCGCGCCGTCTTTGACTAATTCGACCATTCAGATGGTCGTGTCCGCGTTCGATAACCCCGACGATCTCGACGAATTCCAGGACCTCTTTTACAAACCTCGGCCTATTTCCGGGGGTCAGCACCAGGAAACAAGCGTGGCCACCAATCAGGTGCCGACCGACATCCACGACCCGGCGCCTAGTAGCCCGCTCACCCACCTTGTTCGCAAATTGAGTGAGGAAGTTAATGGCCGGCGAGATCCTTCGCGGACGCCCTCTGATCCGATATCCCTTCAAAGGAGCGGATCCCAGGACCATCCCACCAGCGAGAATAGGACCAACTTTGTGTTTACGGACATCGCCCGCGTGTCATCATCCCCTCCGCCCGCAGGATCAACTTCACAACTGCATGTCCCCATCAAGGAAGACAGCGATTCTACTGCGTATTCTGTCATAGTTGTACCAGAAGACGGCAGCTCGTTTTATTCATCCTCTGACTTGGAGATACCTCTGGAAGATCACGACAATGATACGTTTGGTATGAACGCATGGTCTATCTGGATGAGGGACCTTTGCTGATGCCTAATATGCGACGACAGGATATCCCATCAAGCATGGTCAGCTTGAGGTTGCTACATCCCCCGCGCCTATCCAATCTCCCATGCGCCAGTCAACGCATCTCTCTATTCAGGAGGACGTCGCCGATGAAGACGACGCCAGTTTTCTACGCCCCATGACGAAACGATATGGGCTGGTTTCGATCGATGCCGTCCGAGCGAGCTATTTAACGACGTCCGATGTGTCGCAAATGTCGGGGCTCTCTGATTTCCCACTTCCACCGAGCGCACGACCCATGTCGATCGTGCAGGCGTACGTCGAAGCGTCCGTGGATCACGGTCAGTCTGATGATGAGACTGAGAAAGAACGTGCGGACCGACACGCGGATGATGGGGAGGACGAGGAGCCACCTGGCGACGTGCAAGAAACGCTGCGGGCTCTGAGGATGGCGCCGAACGCCAGAAACTATGAGAGTCATCGGTCGACGTTTGGTGGAAGTGACGACATGGATTTCATCACGCAGCTGCATCAGGCAGGTCCATGATCGCGAGCTTTTTTTTCGTCTCCTGGGCTTTTCCTTCTCTCGTTCGTTTTCTTGGTTTCGAGACTTGCTTTGAGTACCAATTTCGTGCTCAGTTTCCCTTTTTTTGATCCAGCTATCAAGACGGAAGTTAGAAGAAGTTGATCCAGACATATAGCATATCATCCACCTTTCTCGTCCTTTTTTTACCTATCTTGCGACACCCTTTTCTTCCCTCTTTTGGCGACGCTTGACTCGTTTGTCCTCCCTATTTGGGTCCCTTGTTTCCTCCCATTTGCTTCTGCACCTGCATTTTCCTGCCTCTATCGTACATAGCGGTTCCCGTGATAGTGTATCTTTTGCCACCCACTCGTTACCAGTAACCGCGCGGGGTACGTCTTACCTCTGTGGTTTCGAATGCACCTGCGCAACCCGGTTCGAGTTTGTTTGATGTCCCCACGGAGCAGATCCATCGCGACGGGTCTTGTTCACAGTTTGCGCATAGCGCCTACACGTGAATACCGTATGCAAAATGCTGTACGTGTCGATGGCAGTTGGAACCCGTTGGGCCCCTGCACCAGTGCCACAAGTACCAGATTCGCAGCCCCCCTTCTCCGTCGCCGACAGACACTGCATCCGCCTAATCCGCTGACGGCGGCTCCAACCGCCCACCCCCGTCGGTCGACCCGTTGGCATACAGCTTGGTCAGGTCGAACAGCGGGGGGTACACCCTCAGCGAATCCTTGCGGTGCCTCCTAAAATCGGCGTAGACCTGGTCCCTGTTCGTGCGCGAGAGGAACTGGATGGAAGCGCCTTTGGCGTCGGCGTTGAGGTCCCTGCGCGTCGTCGTCGACCCGTTCCCAAAGTTGAATCTACGCGAACGGGAGGGAAGGAGGGGGGGGGGGGTGGCGGGTCAGTAGGGTGCTTTTACAGCGGGAGGGGGGGGGACATACACGGAGTAGACGTTGCGCATGAAGATGTCGCCGAGCAAAAAGTCGAGGTCGTGTGGGTTGCCGCCGAGCGACGGACGGAACGAGTTGACGCAGACGGTATACTGGTCGTTGTGCTCTCGGACCCTCACCGGGGAACTCAGTTCCATCGGGTTGATCGGGTACGTGACGTTCCTAGGGACCGCGGTCCCCCCAGTAAAATGTGTCGGGTAAAAAAAAAAGGACGTAGGAGAGAACGCACGCAAAGGTGAACGAGAGATTGACCTGTGCCAGACAGGGAACAAACCACACGTCTTGGTCGGCGGTCTTGACGTGCACCGATCCATTGAACTTGCTGTAGATCGCATCGACGGCGTCGCTCGGGATGTACGCCAGACTGGTTCCACTGTCGATGAGCGCGATCGCCTGGCCCTTTTTCGTTCCCCTGACGGCCGACGTGAGAGGAAAGCGTTTTCTGTTGATCGTCATGGCCTCCAGCGGGATCGTCCAACGGGACGTCGATGTCGGTGTGACCGGGATCTTGGGCCTGTAGGTCACGTTTTTGTATTTGGGGTCGTATTCACCGACGGAGAGGTAACCGCCTGCGGTGTCCTCTCCGTCTTCGGATCGCTCGAGCGCGAGACCGATCAGGTGCGGTGTGGAGGGGTGCTGAGCGAATACGTTGGCCATGACGGACTGGGTGGACGTGTTTTTCGTCGCGCGTTCGAGGGCGGAGAGGCCGTTGAGTCCGAGTCCAAGGATCCCTTCGCCGTCTTGTTCGTACGTCTTGGAGACGCTCAGGAAGGCTTGGTTGTCGACCTGGTAATCGCCGAAAGCTACGGGGCCATAAGCGATGTTGCCGTACGCGGATCCGAGGCCGTAGGTGAGGTTCACGGTGGTGTTTGTGGTGCTGTTGAGCTTGATCTTTTGGCTGCCGGTAATCCAAAGATCGCTCGAACCGGTATCGATGATGAGTTTAAAGTCTGAAAGGAAACTGAGCCGAGTACGGCTGGAGAAGTAAAGCTGGATACCGTGACCACCGACGTTCACCTTTCCGGTGTACTTTTGTGCACGGAGAGTGACGTGTGTCGGGCTAGGGTGTGGAGAGTGACTTACCTCCATGTTGGCCGCGTTCAGTAATGTGCGGTTATCGGACGATCCCTTGTCGCCAGTGAGAGTTGCTTTTGCTACAAATGAAAAGGCTCTGAAGGACGTGTTGGGTTCTGCTGCACCGGAGAGAACGTACGCGTTGCTTGCCAGAAGCACACGAGAGGAAAAGGCTAGAAAGGTGGGTAAAATCATGGCTGATTAGCGGCTGGTGTGCCAGATCGAGTTTTTATACGCTGACGGACGCGTTGGAAAGCTGACCGCGTTTGGGTTGTGACCAAGGATCGACGACTCGGGGCTGGTAATCGTCGGACCACCTACGGATGATCCACGCCGCGAATCTGTCGTAGTAGCCCTGAGTATTTGCAGTCAAGTGAGTTGGAAATGTGACGATACAATCGGACATCCTCACCGTTCGAGGCTACGGCCGGTTACAGGGATCATCATATGCATACACGAATTGCCAATAGCTACGGTATATAGGCTAGACGACGTCAGGAGAAAAAAAGAGTTCTTCTTGTCGTCCCCCCATTTTATCCGTCTAACCTGTCCGACATCGTTTATCATTCTCTCGTACCCTTAACAAAGTACTTACAATCAAGTTGCAGACTAATGCCTCTCCCCACTGGTGGACGTCCACATCAAATGTGCGCGTGCGCAGTCCGATCCTTTTTCGGTACCCACAGCTAGACCATGGTCCTGAGAAGTCTGCGTGGGGCAACGAAGTGCCTTGACATGGGGTCGATAACCCTCCACATCATGCATAAGCATCGGCAGTCACCGCCACAGCATACTCTTTCTCACAGCTGTTGTGAGTCTAGCTCGGCTGGCGACACCTGAAAGGACGACCTGCTTTGCGTAGCATGGATCTTTCCCCATTTTACCAATGGATCGCGTCGGCCATTGTTCTGGTAGTTTCCGTGTCCATCGCGGATAAAGCTCTCTCGATATGGAACGCCTTTGTGAGGATAAAGTTCGCATCTGCGTCGTCTTGTCCCACGCATAGGCTAACTACCACGCAGGAATTACCCAGGCCGTCTACCGCTATGGGTTAGACCGTTCGGAGTCTTGGCTCTTGTGTTGGGTGATACATTCCCTAAACGTGGCATGGCCGGATACTATGCGGGAAAATTCTCGTGTATGTTGTTGTGCCTTTTCCTATGGCATTGGTTGAAACGGGCGGATATGCAGTATACAGGAAATTCCGAGCCACGGCTTTTGCATCTGTCGAGCTTCTGGCCGCTCGGCAAACGTTTTGGTTTGCAGACCCCGAGGCAATTAAACTCGTCACTTCAGATCGACACACCTTCCGAAAAGATGTCGCTGAATACCAGCTACTCAACTTTTATGGAGGAAATCTTGTAAGCGCAGAAGAGTCTGCCTGGAAGCGCCATCGTTTGGTCGCCATGTCCGCATTCAATGAGGCGAGCAGTCTTTCGATCGCTTCATTTTCTGTCACCTGCCTAACTCGGGTATTCCAAGGCAAACGTTGCGTTGGTCTGGTCGGAAAGTCTGCGTGTGACAAGCGAATGGTTCGAACAGCTTGACGTCATTGGCTCTGATGTCACCGTGGATCTTCTGGCATCCATGACACAGGTACGGGGTATGGCCCAATATTTGTAGTGGCGGACTCAAACGATTTCAGGTAACACTCCTTGTCATCGCTACCGCCGGTTTCGGTAAACGGGTGCCTTGGCTCGCCGATCCGAAAGCGGAGCCGCCTCTCGGTTTCAAGCTTACCTTTCGATCCGCGTTTATGGAGTCTGTCCACAACGTCGTCTTCAGAGCTCTTGTCCCGGGGTGGTTTTACAAGCTCTCACCACTGATCAAAGTTCCTTATCTCTCCTCCCGCGCACTCCGGAGCCAACTTGCATTTGATGATTTGCGAAGTCACATGCTTGATCTCGTGGCCTCTGCTCGTGCTGAGATTTCATCTGGGGAACGCATGCCAGGAGCTCCAGGCGCGGCATTGCTGCGAAATCTTGTCGAGGCAAACATGAACCAGGACGGATCTTCGAAAAAGCTGACCGAGGGAGAGCTCCTCTCTAACATATTTGTGCGTACGCAATTGACGCTCTCCTTGCGTCGCTTAGTCAATTGGAAATAGGTTTTCCTTCTCGCGGGACATGGTTAGTTCTCCCTCATATGTTGACATGCTTGTGTCAGCCAGTAGCTCATTCTTGGCCGCAGAAACTACCGCCCATAGCCTCTGCTTCGCGCTTTTATTGTTGGCCCTTCACCCTGACTCTCAGAAGAGAGTCTACGAGGAGGTCAGCCGCGTGTGGCCCGCAGATCAGCCCATCACACATGTAACAACAGTAAGCTTTTTTGCTGTCTACATCAGAACGAATGCCAACTAACATTTGAACAGAATCCTAAAGAATGCTTGGATAGGCTTGTCAGATTTCCCCGTCTTCTTTGGGGGCCAAAGTGCCACTTACTGACGATTTGCAAAGGAATACACTCTGGCATGCTTCCGCGAATCACTTCGCATGTTTCCTATCGAACCCCGTCTACCGAAAGACGTGCATGCGAATACTGTCCTACCTGGCGCTTACTTCACTCCTGGTTCAAAGGAAAGCCCTTCTGTCGAAACCGGAAAGTTTACGATGGCGGTTCCCGCGGGCAGTCTCATCAGCATAGATATATGGGCATTGCACATGAACCGTGAGTCACCCTCGTCTCGGACGAAGAACTGGCGATGCTAACCTTCCCTACGTAACATCACAGCCCTATGCTGGGGAGATGATGCCGCGGAGTTCAAACCTGAACGCTTCATCGATACTGAGTCGTATCAGTGGCCGAGAGACGCATGTAAGCGCATGTCATTCTGTGTCCGAGACGTATGCTGGATTCACGGTTATGCCCTCCCCTAGTCCTGCCGTTCTCCGGTGGCGCAAGGTCTTGCATCGGTCAACGGTTTGCGCTCGCAATAGCAGTCAGTGTCATCGCGAGCATCGCGCGCCGCTACGAGATCCGAGTTCCGGACGACCTAGCAAACACGCCTTTTGAAGAGCAAAAAGAGAGACTGTTGAAGTGGACGACGGGTATATCATTGACACCAACAAACGCGCGCGTCAAGTTGTGTCGGCGGGTCTAGGCTTGTCTCGAACGTGTCCTATTTTTCTGCGTGTGCGCTGTGTTCACACCCTGAAGTCTGTCACTTATGCTATGTATTTAATACATCGAGGGTAAGCAATTGATAGGGACCTGTTAGGCAGATCCTCCTCTTTTCCATCTACAGGCCTGGCATGCTCAGGCTATAGTAGTGCCGACTCCACACTATCTAGTAACTACCGACCGTAGCGCTGCCTCTGAGCATTCAAAGAGAACCGTGGCGGTAACACTCTTGGACAGGTATAGCAGTCCTGACAGCAGGGTCCACAGACTCTGCAGATGTCATACTAGTAGACCGACATCACTGTCGCTTCCGAGTCGGATGTGCGACGCTTGGCAATTGGCCATATGTACAGTGCTCGCTTCAATTCTGCATGAGCCCCTTGGACAACCCCATGCCAGACTCTCACGTCCCATGTTTTTGCTAGTGCGAGGGATTCCCCTCCGTCGTGCATTTTACTAGAATCTCGCTATACGCTGGATTATGGCTGTGCGGACCAGAGGGGAATTGGCGCTCATCATCTGTGAAGTGATCCACATCGCGATCGATAAGGTTCAGTGCGTGCTACTTCACCTCACACTCCCACCAATTTGTCTCATATCGGACAGGTATGCAGTCGAGAAAAGGTGCGTACTAGCAGAGATTGGAAGGCGGCCATGACCACCAGTCAACTTGAAGACACCTCGAGCATAACCGAAATCAATGCTAGTCAACGTCCAGTATACTCGGTCTTGTTCGCCGAGGATGGAAAGCAGGTGTTGAGCGGTGGCGTCGATGGGACGCTTCGAACGTGGCGCGTGGATGACGGACGCGAGGTGGGTAGACCAATTCAAGTTGAAGGGGAAGAACAAATCTATGCTGCTTTCCTGTCATACGATCGCAAATGGTTGGTTTGCGGACTCAAGCCCGCTAGGCTCGGCGATGGGAAGGCGTACGTGAGGGTCTGGGATGCCCAGACCCAGGAAAAGGTACTCGACATCAAAGGTCACACAAACTCGGTGTTTTCGGTCGACATTTCCCCTGATTCGACGCAAATTTTGACGGGCTCGGCTGACAGACATGCGTTCATCTGGAGTGTAACGACGGGCGAAAGGCTCGTTGGGCCACTCGAGCACGACGGTTTCGTCGTGGCGGTCAAGTTTTCCCCGAATGGCCGCCACATCGCCACTGCTACAGGCGAGAACCCAGATGCGAAATCGATCCGCATCTACGATAGTGACAATGGCCAGCTACTCTCGAACATCCCGTTCTCAGTCAAGAATTATGTGACCTCGAGGCTTGCCTGGTCAGCTGATGGTCGTCATCTCTTTGCTGCCGCGTTCAGTGAGGTCAAGCGTTTCAATGCGTCTTCGGGATCGTTGCTCGCTAAATGGTCTGTGCCCGGCGGTGGATCCTCCGCTCCTATCATTCTGTCACACAATCAGAAGTTCCTTGTCGTCGCTGCATTCAAATCACTGTCTCTCTGGGACACCTCCACCCACAAGCAAATCGGGACCACTATCCAGCACGCAAGCGCAGTGAGGTCCATCGCGCTCTCTTTAGACGACAACCACATTGCGACCGGGGAAGAAAACGGCAAAGTTACCTTACGGGCTCTGCATGACATGGTTCCAGTGTCGTACTCGACAGTAAATGTGAGCAACTAAATCATTTAGATAGGCTGCAGAATCTCACATACCATGGTCTACTCCGCTCTCTATCACTCGTCGTGAGCATCTCACATAATCGTTTCCTGCTTGTCTTCACCATTTTGCTCTCCCAATTAGCTTCACAGCTCCCATTTGTGTATATCAGCGAGTTGATATTCCAATTGTGGATACAAGGAGACTTGACTCGTGCTGAACAACTCTTGACAGAAGAGAGCATACACCCTACCAGTCCACTCGACCACGCACGTGCGCTAGCTCACCGCGCTCTCGTGCGAGCTCGTTTGAAGCAGTGGAAAATGGCGATCGAGGATGCTAGAAATGTAGGGATACATCATTTGTTGACCCATTTCCTGTTTACCACACCACTGCACACTAGTCTATCGAGGTTCAACGATCTATCGTTGGCCATATCGCACATGCAATCGCCTGTGTCGGTGATGGCGACCACGAGTCAGCTGTACGCATACTTGACCTTGCCTTCAGTGATGGTCTCCCAAGCGAAAATAAACTGCTCCTGCTGACTAAGGTATGTGCCCGCCATCCGGTTACTCCTAGTGTCGACTTCCGATCGTGTTTTAGGCTATCATCCTCTTCAAATGTGGAAAGCACAATGACGCCATTTTGCGTGTAGGTGACTTAATCAATATCGTGGATGATCGGACGCCATATATCACTGTCCGAGTATGTCATGATAAAATGTAAACTTCCACTCGGAGTTGACAGTACATTTGCAGGCTCAAATGCACCTCCTACTTGGAATTACGTCGATGAGAGGAGGTGACAATAAATATGCAATTGAACTGTTCAACCGTGCACAGGAAGCCATCCCGTTTCGACAGGATCCTCTCCTGATGGTCATCTCGCTTGCAAGTCAATCTCCGAGTTCCTTTACCGTTGCCCCTTACATTCTGAAAGATGTTTGGCTGGAACTTTGAAAAACTCGCTACCGCAATTCAAATACAGATTTACAAAGCTTTGTATGCTTCTGGCCACTCAGCAGTGACGGTGCCGCTTTCTACCATGGTTGAAACACTTGATGAAGAAGCGTTGGCGAGTGAAGGGACAGCTGACCGGCAGCCAGGTATGCTCTGTCACGACTGATCTAGGTCGATATATACCAAGCTTTGGAGGTCAGATCTTATTAAAAAGTGTCTTGCTTCATTTGAGAGCAGCGGTGACGCAGCAATGAGGTCCAGTGACTTTAAGCGGGGGATAATGCAATATTCTACTGCGTTGTCACTCAGTCCGCTAAACCCCGTACCTCTCTTTGTGAAGCGGAGCAGTGCCAGAGCAAAGTTAGGTTTCTGGGAGGATGCATTGAAGGATGCCGATGAGGCAAGGCTTTGCTGTCCCCACTATCTGACAATCCTGAATTCAACTCATACAGGCAATCAGAGAAGACCCACTCACTCCGTGGGGTTACGAGAAAAGGCATGCGGCCCTTCTCGGTTTGAAGCGTTACGATGAAGCAACGGATGCATTTACCCACATGCTTTCTCTCGTTGAGGGATCTGTTGATCCTGATACTCGTCGTCAGTGTCTCCTTTTGGGGATCAATTATAACGTTGACAGACGTCGAACAGAACTAGCGGAGAAATATGTTTCGCCCTCGAGGGCAGAGAAGCTCATAGACAATGTCGCTCGCGGGATCATCAAAGTATCCCCACTAGTACTTATCGACGTTGAAAGCGGTCGCCTGTGCGATGGGCAGGAACGCATGCATACGTTCAAGTCTGAACCACAATGCAAAGAGTTGACATCCTCTATGACACAAGAGTTGGACGACGGACGCGTTCAGCAAGTAGTCGGGAAATACTTCGAATACGTGACGCTCTCACATGTGTGGCAAGGCAAGGAGCCATCGCTTCAGGACATCACTCTGGTCAACTCAGTCTGGAATCTGGAGTCATCATCCCTGAACGACAAGTTACACAAATTCTGCGAGATGGTTCGCGCAGACGGATATCGATGGGCATGGAGTGACACGTGTTGCATCGATAAGACGATCAGCACGGTGTTAAATCAGTCGCTCAAAATGATGTACAAATGGTATGAAGCATCCGCTGTTACCTTTGTCTATCTTGCGGACGTGGATTCGCTGTCAAGCCCGGAGGATAGTCTCACGAACAGCCTCTGGATGACGCGCGCCTGGACCGCGCAAGAGCTTCTCGCAGCAAGGGTGATCCGATTCTATGGTCGCGATTGGAAGCCATACCGAGGCGATACCCGTTCGAACCACAAGGAGTCGCCAGAGATCATACAAGAGCTTGCGGACGCTATCAGAATAACGCGTGAAACCATCATTTCTTTCAACCCGGATGATCTCGCCGTCGGAGAGAAACTACGACTGGCTTCGACGCGGAACGCAACAGTGGAAGAAGACATCGCGTACTCGTTAATTGGTATTTTCAAGAGCGATATCCGACCAGACTACGGGGAAGGATATGCTGCGCTGGGTCATCTTCTGGAGGAGATCGTCGCCCGCTCCGGCGAAGTGACCATGCTTTCCTGGGTGGGCACGTCTTCGCCGTACAATAGCTGCCTTCCCGCCACCCTCGCCGTGTACAGTCGACCACCGCTTGCCGTGCCTGCCATCAAAGACGCCAAGATGGATGAACGCGTTGCGACGTTGCAGCGTTCACTACACAGGACCGATGCGATACACCTCCATGACTGTATTGCGCGTTTACCTCCTGCACGCTTCTCCAACCGCCGCCTCCACCTACCGTGTGTCATCTTCACAATCAAAAGGCTCAGCATACACGATTTCGGGAACGGTCAAGAGAACCATTACCGTGCTCGGGTGTCGGGAATGGGCAGCGTGGCCTTCCAGACACGGGACAGGCTCTCGCTGACGGAACCACGCAAGCTCGTGTTGGTGCACCCGTGGATCCGCGATCTGCGCGACCCCCTTGACGGTGTCGCTTGGGCAAGCACGGCGGACGATGACGCCAGTGATGAGTCGGATTACGAGTACGAATCGGCGCCCGAGAGCGAGACAGGATCGGCGCCCATCTCCCCAAGGCATGCCACTCTGCCCGCCACCAGGATGGACGATTATACCCGGGCGTTGCGACTGATCGCCCGTCTGCAGCAGCCATTCCACGCGCTATTACTCCAGCAACAACCCAATGGGGAATTCAGGCGCATCGCTGCTGAGCACGAGATCATTGCGCCAGGGATCGACCATACCATCCACTTGGCTAGAGACACGGTTCATACGGACGTCGTGGAGATCTTGTGATGCAAGTGCGGGCTCAGATTTCGTCTATCAGTACGTCGTTATCGAATTGTTGGTAGCCTTTGCACTATCGTGTTCCTCTCCACCATGGATTAGTTATCGCGTGTATGTTTTATTCCCTGACGCGCCCCGTAGACGTGATGGGTCACATTTTTATTGCCGGTGATGCCCATTGGTTGAATCCCATGAATGATTCAGTGTACCCGTCTTGGACCGTGCTTGATCTGATGTTTTGGCTGGGAATTGCACAATGTTACGTTTTTATCATGGATAGACCACTTCGAGATTGGTAACCCTCACTGTAGACAGAACTACTGAGGCAGGATCCACGCCGACCTCATCAGAGTGCTTTTCCCACTGCCACCACGAAGGACGACTGAACACGCAATGCAGCCGAGCGCTGATCGTTCATCTGCGTCAGCCATTCCGTGCGCCGTTGCTCCAGCAACAGCCCGTTCGTCGTATGCACGAAGTTCCATACCCCGACGCGCCTCGCAGAGGTCACGCATTACTTCCCTATTGCATGGCTAACGCCCACAGGCACGTATTCCGCAAAACCCCTTGGAATCAGTGTATCCCGTCAACAGGGCCTGATCTACAACGCAGCATCCACGCGGGCAGCCCAAGCGAAACAGTAGCTTTCGGCGCACCTGGGAGTTAACTAAACCGTAAACCGTAATTAGGATCCGCGACCGTTCGCTGGGATGATACGCTGGATTCGCTGCACTCAATTATCTACTAAGAGCATTCACCCGCTGATGCCGAGTCATAGCGGTCCTCGAAGGTCCTTTGCTCACTGTTATTTGTAACCAGGAACGAGAGTGATGATCGGCAGAACTAGAACGATCCATTTTTCTGGAGCGTAGATGGGGTCCGTCCTCGCTCTTCTTCCCTAGCTGTAGCCACTTTTTAAACATCGAATGGCCGTGAAATGACTTTGTGGTGTTGAATGCTTCTTGAGGTGCCTCTGGGGATGAAGATGTTGGCAGGACAGTCGACGATTGTGGTATGTTGAGAGGTGGAGAGGGCAGCAGGACCTCAGCTTCGGGGGTATGGACAGAGCTCGCTAGAAATGGAGCCTCCAGCGAGGCCAATACAGCAAGGAGAGGAAAGCGCAGTAATGACCAACCTCATCATAATCGAATGGTGGAGTTGGCGTGTTTGATGGCAGCTCGACATACATCGTCATGAAAACTCCATTCACAAGGGGGATAAACGCGTACGTCGAGGAAATCGCCTCCACCGTCTTCATGTCTGACTCGGATTCAACCATACCAGACTTACCAGGGTCTTCCCGGCAGACATACATGATCGAGTCAATTGACGCGTACGGTAAATGTTATGAAATCCTACTGAGGTGGTCCCGAGTGGATTTTAAGGACCCTTCGCCTTGTCCCTGCTTTCTGGTGGACGGCTGTGGTGAAATCCTACTGCGGTGAAGTCAGATGGATAGCCGCAATGTACGACTGAAGTCGAAAGATCTTTGCTTGGTCTCTGCTTGTTAAGCAGATGCCTGATATCATGTCAACAGTATATTTGTTCGAATGGGGATGACACTTGCGGTGATGAGGAGGAGACTCAGAACAATGATTTTCCCATTCTCGCTACTAACTGCGATAGAGCGGTCATCTGGTGAGATTACAGTTGACCGTATAACTTCGGGGTGGTAAATGAAACCGGTTGAGTGTGTGTTACTGCATCCCAAAACGATACGGTCCAGTCCGTAGAGAAGGCGACGAATTCTTCATGTTTTGGCAGGGCAATGCGTGATGTTGAGTCGGTATCTGGGACTGACCACTCGGAGACTGATAACCTTGTGGATGCATCAATTTGCACGATTTTCATGCAAGAAATGACGATAAGGGTGATGTGGAGCCACTGGAGATCATGGATGTAAAACGGGATGATTGCGAGTTCAACATCCGCGATTAATTGACCGTTGTCGCTGTCGTATATGCACACGGAATCAAGAGCGGCCGTCGTAAAGCAATCGCCCTGTGGTGAGTATTTTGCTGCAGTGACCGGCCGCTCGTGGTCGAGTGTCTGCGTCTGTTTTCGCATTCCAATGTCCAAGATGATGGCTTTGCAGCTATCCAATGCGGAGACGAGTCTTGTCGAGTTGGGTGCGAAATCGACACTGGACGGTCTCAAAATCCTGCCTGTGCTCGATCACTTGTTTGTATATCTTCGCGTCCCAGACATACACATGGCCCATCCATGTGCCTGCTGCTATCCAATTGCCGTCCTTGGACACAGCGAGGGAGAGGACATCATCGTTCGTGTTCATCGTTGCCGTCTGTTTTCTGTCTTCCGCCTGCCACACTTGAATCCTATCCCTGCCACCGCACAAGAGATACTTGTCATTCGTTGAGAACGTCACTACACCTGCGAAGCCTCCGCTGTCGATTTCAATCAGGTCATGGCGCTCTTGTCGAACCATCAGCATCATCACACGCCATATCTGTTCAGCACGCACCCATCACTGTCGACGACATGGTTAGCGAGATAGTCCAGTAGCGTAGTTCGGACAAGAGCCAACGAATAACCTATTAGTCTATATATACCCCGACCTATTCCTGGTATAGGCTAGGGCACAGTGTAGTCATGCTCCGTCACGGCCGCCGCGCTGTGTCTTCTGCGCCTATGCCGTGTTTAAACTTCGAGGCTCCACACGCTTATGCATCCATACTCTGGATGCACGTCCTGTAAAGAACTCGAGTGATGAAGGTCTGCCATGTACTGCAAGCCGAGGACAGGAGGTCATATTGGCCGTGAATGTGATGTAGAACAACTTATGGTAATGATCAGAATTGTTTCCGTGAATGAAGATGCGGGCCTGCCAGAAACGCACCAGACACGCCGAAGGTTCAAAGAAGACGACGAGTGGTCGTGCAGGAATTTCGGTGCGCGCCCATCAAGCCCATATGTGCCACGTTTGGTTCAGATTATGTAAGTATATGTCGCTGTCTTCTGTCAACATCCTCCACCTGTTCTGTCAACATCCTCCACCTGCCACAGTTGTACTGCTCTGACAGTCACCACCGCAGAAGAGATACTCGCCATATCACTGCGTGCCACGTCTGTTCGGTGCGCACCCGCCGTTATCGACGACATGGACAACGACGTTGTCTAAGCAACGGGGTGGCAAGAGTCGACAAGCAACTTCCGGTCCTCCTTGCACTGTATACACTTTGACCTTTCCTCGTAGAGGCCTAGGTTCAGCGCAGCCACGTTCCGTCATCCAGGGAAAGAATTATTCCAAGGCTCCACACGCCCGAGCCAACATAGGGAGTCAGTAAAAAGTTCAGGGGGAACAGACCGATGAAGCTCTGCCGTGCACTGTGAGAGGGGTACTGCAATTGGTCGTGATCTGGAACGGCTAGATCGAGGTCGCAGTCATGATCGGAATGCTTCCCATAAATGAGGATGAATTCCGTTGCAAGCGTACCATATCCGCCGACAAGAACAACGAGTGGTCGTGTCCCAGGAGAAACCAGGCCAAAGGAAGCTAACGCCCCTGTGAATGAAGGGGTCGCGACAGGGAAGTAGGTTCATGGTTGGGTTGGCAAAGAGAGGATTCACTGTATGTGTTGCTTACTGTACCGCGCAATCGATGCAAAGCTATACGGAAAATGTATCATATGCGTAAGCGAGAGTAGCGATCGACAAGTCACCGAACAGAACTCGTAACGGGTACACTTCAATGTTACACCACCGGGAAAGCAAGACACCCAGAAGATCAAAAACCTACATGGATGAATGGAATCCACTCCTCGAATGGCACCTTCTGATCCCGCAGACGCCCAATCGTCTCCTGTAGTGACCGCGCCGCCTCCTGATAATCTGGCCGTGTACCCCTCCTAAGAAGTTGCGTGTATACGCCCCTCGCCACACGAGGCGCAACATAATCGCTGATCGACCACATCGAACCAATCACCCCTCCATAACCCGCAAACAACATTCCTGCCGCTATATGAATCGCCTCGTCCGACAGTTTCTTCTCCCCCATCGCAGTCTGACATGCAGACAGAAATGCGAGCCCACCACGCGGACGCGACACCGCGACGATGTCACGCACCTTCAGGCGGCGTTGATTGGCGAGACATAGTCCACTGTCCACGCCGTCTTGTACCCCATGGCAAGCAAAATGGACCCAGTCCGACTCCCTCATCAGCCGGAGCACTTCTTCGACAGTGCCGACGGATGACTCGACGAGGACAGTTTGTGTTGACGGAAATTTCTCGATCACGTCTCTAATGTAATTCAACTCGGTGGTCACGCCATCAAGTGGCGCTTCGCCATCCGAGTCTGGCTGACGAACCGCAAGCAGGCGGAGGTCACCGCTGGGTATTGCGGGGCCATCGAGCGAGGGCACAAGAGTAGAAAGATTGGGGACGTATGACGAGATGACGAAATCGAATACTTTGTGTCCAGGAAGTTCCGAATAATGTCCCTCGTAGAAGCCAGCTGCATGAATAGGAAGAAATGCGAGAGGACCAGTTGGACACCAAAAAATCCGCGACAGCTCCGCTGGTGTCTACTCGGAGACATGGGTGAATGGACAAGCTACGAATTCGGGTTATAGACACATACCACTGAGAATGCTAGAGCATCAAGGACCGGTCTGACGACACATTTCCACAACGGTGACATGATGTGGTCCCAGTTAATGCCCAGAATTGCTTTTTGCCCATCCCTTGCATGACGGACGAAGTGCTTCATGGTGCTTTGGAGAGCACTGCATCGCTCCAAATTAAAATTAGGAAGCGGGACATGAATGACGTGGTCGACACCGGGAACGACAATGAGTGCATCACAACGTGTCTCTGCAGCGTTAAGGACGACCACCGGTCCAGAGTGGACTGCAGCGCGAAGCTGGGAGAGTGGTTTGCGGAGGAGGAATCGCTCGAAGCCTGGTAACCGCCGTATCTCCTTCAGTAGCTTATCGCGTTCAATCGCAAGCGCGCGGTGCCTGTCCGCGACTCGTCGCAAGGAGTCTGGAGTGTGATGCACTGCACTCTGATCCTGTTCTGAAATAGCGGACAACCATTGTTCGTGGGTGGCGCTAGCGTGATCCAGTTGGGTAGAGAGAGCATGAAGCCGACTGGCATAATCGGGATGAGCAGAAGATAACTCCTGGTAAGAGCTGCGAAGCTGGAAGAGCTCCCCCCAAACGATCGAACGCCCTTGTTCGAGCCACTCGAGAGCTGTTTCCGGGAATCCTGCGGCCAGAGCAGCGGCAGCAGCCTCCCGTACGACATGGGCATTTTGGATGAGTTCATCATAGCGATGTGTGAGAGAAGAGCCAATCCATGCGAGCTTCGGAAGGAGGCTGACGGCGACAGAATATGCATGGAGGAGAGAAGGATGACGAATAAGCTGAGCATAATGGATCCAGTGTTGTGTTGCAGAGAATCGAAGACTGGGGATGCCGAGGGGGACAGTAGCAACATGGGAATACAGGGAAAGGGCGTGCTCGATGTCATGGACCCGTCGGAGGCGGAGGAAGCGGGTAGCGAAGGACTCGGCAAGATTGTTCATAAAGAGGGATTTCTGAGGGTGATCGCGAGGAGAGAGGTGAACAGCCTCCCTTAGGGTCGAAGTTGCATCCTCGAGGTCACTGAGCTCTCCGAGGTGTTCGAAACGGGTTGCAAGGGAGGTGCCGAGGTTGTTAAGACGCCCAGGTTTATCAGGGTGGCCATTGGGAGAAAGGTGAATGGCTTCCCTCAGGGTCGAAATTGCGTCCTCGAGATCACTAAGCTCTCCGAGGCACTCGAAACGGGTTTGGAAGAAGTTCCCGAGGTTGTTAAGATGTGTGGGCATATGAAGGTGGTCATGAGGAGAGAGGTGAACAGCTTCCCTCAGGGTCGAAATTGCGTCCTCAAGATCGCTGAGCTCCCCGAAACGCTTGAAACGGATTGCAAAAGAGATACCGAGGTTGTTAAGATACGAGGGCTTATGCGTGTGGCCGTGAGGAGAGAGATGAACAGCTTCCCTCAGGGTCGAAATTGCATCCTCGAGATCGCGGAGCTCTCCAAGGCGCTCGAAACGGGTTCGGAAGGAGTTCCCAAGACCGTTAAGATACCCAGGCTTGCGGGGGTGGTCATCAGGAGAGAGGTGAACAGCTTTCCTCTGAGCTGAAATTGCATCCTCGAGATCACCAAGCTCTCCGAAGCGCTCGAAACGGGTGAGAAAGGAGTTGCCGAGGTTGTGAAGATACCCGGACTTTCGAGGGTGTCCATCAGGAGAGAGGTGGACGGCTTCCCTCCGGGTCGAAATTGCATCCTCAAGATCGCTGAGCTCTCCAAGACGCAAGAAACGGGTTCGGAGGGAGGAGCCGAGGTTGTCAAGATACCCAGGCCTATCAGGGTGATTATGCGGAGAAAGGTGAATGGCTTCCCTCTGGGCCAAGATTGCGTCCTCGATATCACTGAGGTCCCCAAGGCGCTCGAAACGGTTTGCAAAGGAGTTCCCGAGGTTGTTAAGACGCATAGGGATCTGAGGGTGACCATGAGGAGAGAGGCGAATGGCCTCCCTATGAGTTGAAATTGCGTCCTCGAGGTCACTGAGCTCCCCGAAGTGCTCGAAACGGGTTAGGAAGGAGTTCCCGAGGTTGTTAAGATGCACATGCATACCAGGATAGCCATGAGGAGAGAGGTGAACAGCTTCCCTCTGAGTTGAAATTGCATCCTCGAGATCATTGAGCTCTCTGAGCTGCTCGAAACGGGTTGCGAGGGAGTTCCCGAGGTTGGCAAGATATGCATGCTTATCAGGGTGGTCAGGAGGAGAGAGGTGAACAGCTTCCCTCTGAGCCAAAATTGCATCCTCGAGGACATTGAGCTCTCCAAGGCGCTTGAAACGGACTGCAAAGGATATGCCGAGGTTGCTAAGATACATAGGCATATAGAGATGGCCATGAGGAGAGAGGTGAACAGCTTCCCTCAGGGCCGAAATTGCATCCTCGAGATCACGGAGCTCTCCGAGGCGCTCGAAACGGGTTCGGAGGGAATTTCCGAGGCTGTGAAGGTACCTAGGCTTGCGAGGGTGGCCATCAGGAGAGAGGCGAACAGCTTCCCTCTGAATTGAAATTGCATCCTCAAGGTCACTGAGCTCTCCAAGACGCAAGAAACGGGTATGGAGAGAGGTACCAAGGTTGACGAGATACCCAGGCCTATCAGGGTGGCCGCGAGGAAAGAGGTGGACGGCTTCCCTCAGAGTCGAAATTGCGTACTCGAGATCATTGAGCTGTCCAAGACACTTGAACCGATACATCTGCGCAGCACCCAGATTTCCCAGCGCCACACGGTAATCGCTATCCTGAATTGTAGACTTGACCAGCCTCTGCAAAATCGTGATCGCTTGTTGTAGGTCTCCTAGATCCCCAAACCGTTCGAACCGCTCCAACAGCCAGACACTGAGATTCCATGGACTTTCGTCCATTAAGCCCAGAGTCAAATCCTGCTCTGTGGAAGATTGACTATCCAATTCCGCGCTGCCATCCCTGTGTACAGCACACAATTGGAGCAAGATAGTCGCTGCCCGCTTTTCATAACTGTCGGTAGTGGAGAGCTCTA
>JBBPKC010000019.1:95104-116018 GCA_038089055.1 Tylopilus aff. balloui | reverse complement strand
AAATACGTCCATCAGCGTGCGAGACCGCCTCCCGCGTAAACGCAGACTGGTAGTATCGCTGGCGCAAAAAGTGCGCATAAATCAGCGGCGTGATCAGCGAGTTCCGGAACAAGACAGCCCCGAACACAACGCGCAAGAAGATGAACAACTCCGCAAATGCCACAATGCGCATTGCCGGGTCATAGTTCGCTGACGCACAGTCAGCAGTCAGTCACCACACACAACTGCATCATGCCACGTACATTTTACCCAGACCTGCAAGCGTTTAGCGAGAGGATGTGGCTGAGGGGGGCCGCCAGCTGTGACAGGTGGTCCCGGTGGAAGATACTGAGCCATCAACGTCGTGCGCGTAAATGTCAAAGCATGAAAGAGTGAAAACACAAAGTAGGGCATCAACGCGACTACGCAATACGCATCTCAGTAATAGCACCCTCGGTTGCCACGTGCACGGAAAACGTACAGGAAACTGGCTTGGAGCTCCACCAGAATAACGCGAGCAAAAAGTATTGAACGTTCTGTGCACCCATCTAGCGCATATACCCCCTTCGGAATTGCGGACTCACTTCGTCCAAAATTGCTTTTTTCGCATACGCCAGGTTGGGTTGCGGAGTCTAGAACACCCGGACGTGAAAACCAAAAACGCAACTAGCGGCACCCGTTCTCACCCCAAGTGATTTACTGCAAACACGCGGATAATGTCAGCGAAAACGCCACGCCGTCTCCACGCATAACGGGTACTACTCACTGGCACACGATCGCATAGCTAATAAGAGCACCCAAGAAACTCGCTTTAAGATACCCGTCAAGTTTTACGCTAGAAATCTGAGCCAGGATACAGCATACCTTTGTACCACCAGGGAGAGACGGTCGTAAAGGTGATGGACGCAATAAAGTATCGCAACGCTGCTATCAGGAGTAAGAAATGACCACCTGCCCATAGATAGTGCTGTACACACAACGCACAAAGGCACATAGACAAAGTACACGTCAGTAGGGACATGCAAGAAGGAGATATGTATCACCTGAGTCGTCGCCATGAGTGCTGCACAATGAATTAGTTCAAGATAGACGAGATAGAAATTTTGGTATGAGGGTCAGTATAAACTAGTGGCGCGCCGAGCCTTCGCCTCCTGGCAACTTTAGGGCAGGTGTACACGTAACCCTAGACTCGCCTTTGGCACGTCTACTAGCCAATCTATCCTAATCGGACCCGAACTGGTCAGCGACTCCACTGCTGCCCCGACGCTTTCGCCCTCTTCCATTCCTTTCCCTTTCTGTACACCCCCTTCTCGATCTTTCTCTCCCCCAACGTCTCTATCCGACGCCCCTTGCCTTGTCTCCTCGCCCTGACTCTCTCCGAATTCTCCATAACGTTCATTTCCTCTCCACTTTCTGCACCTTCTCCGAGGGGCATATCCTCCCACTCGTCCTCTTCTTTGTTCCGTTGTCGCTTCTTCCCCGTACTCCCCTTCCCGCCTCCCCCACCGATATTTATGTTGACACGCGGCGGAATAACAAACCCAAACGACTTCCCGACCTTTGCAAGATCCAGCGCATTGATGTTATATATTTTCTTGAGTGAATAAGAGGCATATGCCTGAAGATACGACCTGAACCCGTCTTTTGCGGATTGATGCAGGAAATAGTTCTTTTGTAACAGTTTTTCCAACTAGACTCCCTCCATTGTCAAAATCATCTGGGGGTGATGTAATGGTCACGCACCTGAGTTTGTACGTTGGCGATCCGTTCCACAGGAAAGGTATACTCGTTAAGGGGAACCTTTGCTTCCTTTAGATACCGTAGAAAACCCAGTTCGCTCTCCAATAAGAACAAGAGACTCTTCCCGGCTTTCCCAGCTCGTGCAGTGCGTCCCACCCGGTGTATGTAGTCTCTTGGGTCATCTGGAGGGTCGTACTGGACGATCCAATCCACGCGAGGGATATCCAGCCCACGAGCGGCGACATCCGTACAAAGTAGGATACCAGCTTCTGCATTGATAAACTCGAAGAACGTGTTGGTACGTTTCTGTTGCTTTTGTTTGCCCTGTATCAGCCAACAGTCAACTGAGAGCTCACGATGTGTCAAAATAAGCATACGTGTAGGTCGAGTACCGGCACATCGATATAGTTCAGCAGTTCGCCATGATATTTCACCGAATTACAGCTAGAGAAGAAGACGATAATTTTCTTCTTTAGGTTTTTTTGGAGAAAGGTGAACAGGAGAAGGAAACGACGATCAGACGGGCACACAACGTAGCCCTGAGATAGTGTTGACACAGTGCTCGTCGCTTCTTCTTTGTCCACGTCGATGTGCAGAGGTCCTGTGCGCAGTGATATGCGAGCGAGGTCTTGGACTTTTGTGGTCTGTGTCGCTGAGAAAAGCATAGATTGTCGACCGTCTATCAAAAAAGTTACTTGGGCCACAAGGCGGGAACATCGGTGAGCAATACCATTCGGGAGAATTGCAATGATTTTCTTCATCTCCTCCTCGAAACCGATTTCCAGTATTCGATCTGCTTCGTCGATGACGAGTGCTTTTAGATTGCGGAAAACAAATCCTTTGGTATTCTACTGTTATGAGTATTCGTCGAAACCCGGCTTCCGTGATTCTGCTTACTTCGAGATGATCCAGTAGTCGACCTGGCGTTGCTATGAGCAGATTGACTCCCTTCTCGAGCTTTTCGGCCTCTGCCCTGCGATTTGCACCACCAATGACAATACCAAAGGTCTGAGAGTGATAGGCCATCAGGTCTTTCGCAACTCCAAATATTTGCAATGCCAACTCTCGTGTGGGCGAGACGACGATGATTCCAGTCCCTATGAGCGAAAACCCGGTCAATACAAACCTTTGTGTCACCCGACAGCGGATACCCACCGTTTCTTGGCTTGAATTTCATTCGATGTAGCAGTTCGACGGCAGGAATCAAGAAGGCAAGTGTCTTTCCTGAGCCAGTTCGTGCAGCACCAAGGACGTCCTTACCCGCCAGCAGTGGTGGAATAGCCAGGGCCTGTACAGGTGTCATAGTCTCGAATCCCATGTCCGCCAGCGCTTTATTCGTCTGTTCTGAGAGTTCAAGGGAGGAAAATAGTTCCTTGCCAGCAACAGTTTCCTGGGGGGCTGCTGAGGGTTCTGGGAGCGTTTCTTCCGCCATTACGATCGCCAAAAAACAGCAGCGAGTGTTTAGCGTAGGGTCTTATCGAGCAGCTCGGCAACCTCCGCTTGGCTCGAGTGTGCCAGTGCCACTCGCATCCCTCCTGCTCAGAGTCCCTATATGTCAATCTTGGCTCGCGACATAAAAGTGCTTTCCAACGCTGCTTTGGCATGTATCTGTCTGGCGCTCGGATTTTATCTAGGAGCGCGTTTTTCCGCGAAGACGATGCATACGGTCTCACCACCAGACACCGAGCCAGAACCTGAGCTCGAACCGGAGGACGACGATGGCGAAGGTGAAGAGTTGGCCGACGGCGATCTTTCTTCTGTGAAACCACGACTGATGGAACCATGCAAGCTTGTGAGCACTACTTGGCGTCCAGGCGAGGACCTCTCTTATGATGGCGGATTACATTCAGGTATTGGTCGTGAGGACGGATTTGAAGATGACTCAAGGAAAGATCGCAGCACAGTACGTGACTATTTCTTATGCACTGGCGTCGTCGTTATGAGCTGTCTAGGTGTGGGTATGTCATGCGTCCTGATTGAGGTCCTCGCGATGGACCTATAACTTTCCAGCCATGCGACCCTGGCATGTTACAAAGCGCTCATGAAAACAAACCCAAAGGTGAGTTGAATAGCGCAAGTCGATCTCCGGCACTCGAGGTTCGTTTGTCTAGCTTGTACAACACTGGGAACGAACGGGGTAGGTTTGGTCCACTTACCTGGCTGCCGTGAAAACAAATTTGGGGCAGGCAAGCGAAAATTGCCCTCAGAGCATCCTCCGAGGAAGAGCTACTGGAGCTGGAAGCGATCGCAAATAGCCTCAATCTGTGTGCTCGGTCGGTACTTGACGCGTATGCCGTATTTTCCTGGTGGTATTCTTTTGTTGATAACGGCGCACTTTCTAGTGGGCGTACGCAAATTGCGGTAGGGTCGCGTACGGTCCTTGGAATCGGTCCTGGTAGGCTAACCCCCTGTCGTCCCATTCCTGTTACCAAACAACAACTCTGCAGCACCGGTAGAACTCGTAAACCAGGTTACTGGCCAACTCAGGTTGCTATGACCGTCAGGTGATACATTGGATATTCCATCCCTTCCAATACAAGGCGAATGAGTAGTCTATGTGCACAATGTCTGCGAAGTAGGTCTAGGATGTGAGGATCTTACTCCTCTTTTGCTCGGCATCGCCGTCTAATTGACCAAGCCCGAGCTATTTCCACTAGATGCGTTACCACCCTTCCCAGCGTTGTCTGTCAGACCGACGTCAGTCAGAATCGTCGCGTGTGTCGGATGTACACACCTGAGTCCAGTTCAATGAGTGCAGGATGGTTATCGACTACTGATCCTCCAGGTGCCTCGCCACCGGCCCCTGAGAACCCGCTGCCTAGCGGAACTTTGCTAGTGTGGTTTGTTTCAATGAGGCTGAGCAAGGCTTCTCCGTTCGAGGCTCCGGAGAGGGCATTGCCCCCGTTCCCTGCATTCTCTGCCATGGATGTCAGAACCAACACGGAACGACAACATCCTTGTGTACCTACCGGACGCTACCTTAATCAGTGACTTGCCAAGGGGTTCTGAGATAGCGCATTCTCTTGACTGGCTTGTGCAACTGTTTGACGCAGCAGATACAGAACCCCCAGCTGCCTGACCTCCGATGCCTGATGTTGCGGAGCCCAAGCCGTTGCGCGCAGATATCTCGTCGACGGGTAGGGCGTGCACGGCCGCAATGAGCGCCAACGCGAGGACAAGGGCAGAGTAGAAAGGCATGATGGCGGGCGATGGTCAAGGGAAGTGGGCTTTGACGCGGCGAGTTTATGAGGCTGGCGTTCTGGTCACGTGGATTGATTTCTTATTGGTTACGTCAGAGTCTTCGTCTGTGTCACTCGACGAGGACAACTTGCATGGCAACGACAGTCGCCCTCGCCAGGACATATCAATATTTCTTTCATACCCACCCAAACTGCACCCTCGCTCTCACAGGCGGCACCCTCAACGCACTCGGCGACATCGTCGCTCAGTTCACTCAGAATGTCGTACGTCCGATTCCTTACCAGTCACCGTTCTTATTGCTTATCCTTGGCTTTACCCACAGCGGACTCAAGATAACCAGCATCGGCCAAGTTGGGACCTCGCACGCACTCTCCGTTTCTTTTGCTTTGGTGTTGGCATAAGTATGTACAATGCCTTCCTCGCTGAGAGTAAACCTTGAACCTGCTCCCTCCGAGGCCCCTTGCTGGGCAGGTGGAACCTTTTCCTCGAACGCAAGTTCCCCCTTCGCAGGCGGCGCACACACAGGGTCAGTTTCAGGGCTTTGTCAAAGAGAGTCGCTGCAGATCAGCTCATCATGTGAGTTCGCCGCGATCCACCTGGTCTACACGGTTCTCTGATTATCTCGCTTGTCCAGGGCGCCGCTGGGCGTACGTCCTTGAGCTTTTTTGCCTAAACTGGCTTCTAACTATGTCACTTTCTTCCCACAGCTCTCAATTTTTATTGGCTCCATTGGTATTATGGAGGGTCGAACCAAGAAACAAATACGGGACAAATATGCTGATATGTACACCACCGCTTTACTGACCAATTGGAAAGTTTGGCCACTGGCGCAGGTATACTCCTCGGACATTCCGTCGCGTTGCATCTCACATGGCCACAGTTGATAAATTTCCGATTTATGCCTTTACCGTACAGGATACCATTCCAGTCTGCATGTGGTATCTTCTGGACGCTATACCTCTCCATTCTCAATGCTAAGTATGCCCTTAAACTTGATTACCGAAGAATTTGTTGAAACCTCTTACCTCCAGGGAAGATGAAAAGCAAGATAGAGAAGCCGTGGCTCTGCGGTAAATAGCACTGCACATACATGTAAACCCGTCCGCTCGATCCTTCTCTTCTCTCTCGATGCAGCAAGCATTCTATGATACCTTCAGCTTCTTACTCGTGTAGCTTAGGCTTTGGTTCATTCCCTTTCTGAACTCTCCTCTGGGCTGTCTTTTTATTTTTATTGGGTTGATGGCGTTCGAATGCGAGTCACTGATACATGTACTACATCATCGGACCTTTCCATCACCCTTGTCATCATGTCTGTCCGTATTTGGGCTTGAAGAAGGCTGGTGGGAGTCTCGACAACACGTCCACAAGGGGCCTTTCCACAAGGACCAACTCCCCTGGGCCCACGAAATCCAACGCGAGAATCGGTCGGTAATGTGTGACCATGCGTAAATTTCGCGCGTCATATGCACTATTCTGAAGCTCTGGGCGTGATGCGAGGGTTGGTGTAACCTGACCCTCTGGATGCCTTGCCTCGGATTTTCGGCGTTTTCGCGGTTCTGTATATTTCCCCAGCCAGTCGAACATGACTTTACACAGCCAGGAGGAGCCCCAAAAGATGGCTGCTTCTGGAGATAGTGCAGTAGAACGTTGCTTTGAGTATCGTTGGGAGAGGTTGGCCATCTCGAGATCACCATTCACCGGAGTCGATGGGGACGAGGTTGAGCTTGGTTCAAAAATGACGCCCAACACGGGATCTGGTGCGGTGAACAGTTGTTTCTGGATACGTGAATTGAGGTCGCGGGCCCATGTGGGGACTTCACTATGTTCCACATCAAAGATGTGTATGCTGTTATTCGGAAGGACGATCATAAGGATCTGGGGCTTTTCGGGGATAAAGGCCAGGACGTTTGGTGGGAGAGGTAATGATGGCAAAGTCCTATGGTACTGCGGACACACATTAGTGGGGTTATTGTAGTGAAAGACCTCACACATGCCTGAATTGAGTCGAGGTTGAACACGAAAGTCCGACAGAGTTCATCCGAAGTCGCGAGCCATTGCCCATCAGGGCTCACAGCCATCCGTATAACAGATGGTGGACCATCTGACCGTGGTAACTCACTCTCACCATCCTCTACGTCTTGCGCCTGAATTTTACTCAAGCCACGAACCAGTCGACCACCGCTAATAGTGACCAGTTTTCCATGCTGGTCGAAACGTCTCAACACGGTGGGTTCCCCAGTACTCAAGTCAACAATGAGGATGCTAGGTGTCGACGTTGATGCTAAGACCATTTTGCTTGAATCGGGTGTGAAGGCGAAGCAACTCCCTCCCGTCGAACGGGGTCCTCTTGAACTCGAAGCGAAGATATGCGCCTCTAGCACAGCAGTTAATGAGCGAACTCGCCTTGGCTTCGTCTCCCCTTCGGACTAATGGATGAATTTGAGACTCCAGCATTCCCCTCATTGCGTAAATGTAGACTCACAATCTTTAACAATTCGAAAAGCTTCGCTTCATACAAATCCGAAATAACAAGCCATCGCCCGTCGTCGGAAAGAGCACTTGCTATGAGGTTCGTTCGAACATTGAGTTCCATCTCGAGCACCTTTTCCCAGCTCAACCTCAACTCGGGGTCTGTAGAATTATTCGTGCCGTCTATGATCATCGTTGTGCTCGGTATGCCAAGGACACGCCAGACATTCAACCCAGTCTCGTTCATGCATGACACGAGTCTTGCAGTCCTAGCTATAGAAAGAGAAAAGTGATATGGGATCCGCCGGTAGTGCGAGTCTTCGAACGTGGTTGCGACACTAGTCGCCAGTGGATTGACGACTCGAGCCGCGACAGTGGATGTTGTCATGCTCGCAGGTAGACAAGGCGTTAGGGTTACGGACATGTCGAGGCCGCCAGATACAAGAACAGGCGCTATAAATGGAGTGCCAGGGGCAGGTTTCCGTCCGTAGGCCGGTGGAAGCGGGGCGTAAGGCGGCCACATTGCTAGTGAGCGTACATCGTGAGAGTGCATCCGTCGCGATGCCGACATAATCCATCGACCCGCAGAGGCAGTCAATGTTGATGACGAGGAAACCGGTGTAGTTGAAACATAGATAAACTGGACTATTTTCTGGTCCACACCCGATGTAAAGATACTTGTTCCGTCTGGGCCAATCGTAAGACAGAGCACATCCGCTCCGTGCGCGGCGAAACTGTGTGTTTGAGTGTATGTCAGCGGATCCCAAAACTTGACGGTGCCCAATGAATCGCCAGATATGATTGTTCCATCGCTACCATCGCTTTAGTCTGAGCGAAATACAGGATAGACGGAAGGATGCCTCACGCAAGCACTCCGACCGTCCAAACAAGGGTCCTGTCGCCTTTTATTTTGTCAGTCCCCATGCGATCAGTTGACCGCCCGGTACTGATGTCCCATTTCCGCAAACTGCTATCTGAGCCCCCAGTTACGAGCCATGAATCAGTCCACCCATAGCCTTCGTCATCATTATCGTCTCCACTCTCCTCCCGGTCATTGCAACGGTTTGCAACGCCATTCACTCCTGAGTGTAGTTGTCGGGGTACTGGAGGGCCCCATGCAATGCTGAGAATACGGCATTTGACGTTATTGAAGCGGCGAAAGTGTTGAAGTGTGTCCGCCGAGAGAGAAAGCAGTCGAATACAACCGTCTTCACATCCTATTGCCAGCAACGTCGACGCGGGGTTTGCTGCCATGCTCCATATGGAACCCCCTTGCGAGCTGATTGTCCTCTGTAGTTACTGAGTCGGACTAGATAGCTATCTGATACAGAAGCGACACACCCTCACAGTATTTCTGGCCGTGTCCCACTCTAGGAGTTCACTTCCACCACCTGAGCTAAACAAGCGAAGATCTGAGAGGGACGGGATTGCGTCCGAGGGAAGTATATCTGGATATCGTATGGTTAATGCCAGAGAATCGACTTTCGACGGGTGAGGACCAGGGAGAGTCTGCGTCGCGTGGATCTGAGTATGAGAACTGTGATGGAACAACAGACGGACCTTGCGATGGTGCCAAGCCTGAGATGCTTGCGACTCGCCCGGTTCTCCCGTCCACTCGAGCAAGTCTATGTTTCCATTCGCGTGGCCGACGACAATTGTACCGAATGCTGGGCCGCGATCGCGCTCACGCCGTTTGCCCGTTGCCTTAGTTGTGAGCAACGGCAGCGGCAAGGGAGGAAATGCGAGAGCAGTAATCGGGGATGGGGAGGCGTCGACGAACCTACATCTATGAACTATAAGGGTTGGCGGACTGTCCGGCATGGCTTGCATGAAGGTCGTGAACTCTTCGGGATTGAGAACATCGTCCTAGTCACGTGACTACAAGGTATTTTCTCGCCGTGCTGGCGTCACCTCAAGTTTAGTCCCCATGTCTATGTTCGGTCGTACCCCCGTTGCGCCCTCAGGAGGCGTCAACCATGAGCGCATCGAGATGGCCATTAATGAGTAACTTTATTCTACCTGGCATGTCGTCTATTAACTCGCTTCAGGATCGACATGGTTTCGGATGTATTCAACCGCATTGTCGCGTAAGTTCAGCCAAACGACAAGTACAAGTTCCAACCCAACATGCGTATAGGTCGTGTCATAGCAAGTGCATTGGCCCACGGTATGCGGAGGGCGACCTCAACAAGGGGGAGAGCGTCTGCATAGATCGATGTGTTGCAAAGTTTTTCGAGGTTAACAAAAAAGTTGGCGAAAAGATGCAAAGCGCAGGAGCCAATGCTCAAGCAACCGGTGCGACGTCCTTTGGGTTATAGAACTATCCTCACCTAGTGTACGTCTTGGTGCATTGGATGAATTCACAACCTTACTTCACAAATGTTCGCCCAGCCCATGGCCTTCGTTCCGATTCACACCGCACTATACGCACAAACATGGGGTATACTACCCATTAGTACTACTTGTTAAACCCGGGGAAGCACTCAGCTAGCGTCTTAGAGTGCTTGTTCTGTGCATGCTCCTCTAGCCTGCAGTCCACCCATGTAAATTACATCGCATCAAACTTATCATCGTGAAACTCACGCAGGGGCCCGTGTCGTTAACAACTGCGATGGAGAAGCTCCGTCAGCGACGTGTGAAACCGATTTGTGTAGAGCGCACAAAGGTCTGTCTGCAGGTTGAGCAGATGATGGTTTTGGCAGCTTCGTTGACCTTGGAGCGACTGGTCGGACCCTTGTCTACATTCTTGCTAGCATTTCGTTCGCGCTTTTGGGCTGCTTTAGCACCCTGTCATCAGCCATTCTGATGTGAGCATTCAACTCCCAGGAACAGGACACCGTTTCACCCACGTTACCCATCGCAAGGAAGACGAGGAGGCCAAGAGGCTCGCCGAATCCGCCAGGCATAATATATCCTTATGTAATCGCGATAAGATAGCACCTCCCAGCAAGGCTATCAAAAAGCCAGCGGGATCCAAATCTCAACTGAAACTAGCCTCGGAACATTACACCCGTCAAGGCTTTCCCGGACGACACAGAGTTGTTGACATTCATACGCATCAGGTTCTTCACTGACCGACGTTCCACTGCTTTCACTCACCTTCCATGGATCCAAAGCTCCGAGGGATCATCGAGCAAGCAAAAGTGGACGTTCTAACGCCAACTCAGAATGCAGATAACGAAGAACAGCTCAAGCAAGTGTCCAGGAGTTTTGTCTGTGAGTTTGTCCAATATTGTTTCGTGCTGTCTCTCATCATGATCAGCCGACACAATCACAGGTAAGAAAAACTTGCGATGTTGTGCAGGGAAATCTGCGTTCAAGCAGCCTCCCATCCAGCACCGACAACAGCTATGTACGATTACGCTGTGCGAGCATCGATAGGAGATGCCGTCTTTCATGAGCCTTGCACCTCCGCTTTTGAGAAGCATATGGCAAAACTCACCGGGAAAGAAGCCGCACTCTTCGTGTCCAGCGGGACACTTAGTAACCAGTTAGCAATACGGACACACCTACTCCAACCACCATTCTCGGTTCTCGTTGATGCCCGGAGTCATATCAACACGTATGTCATGCCTAGTGCCCTCACATTTGTATGTCACGCTGATGATACGGAATGCATCGTAGATATGAAGTGGGTGGTGCCGCTATGCACTCCGGAGCTTATCCGATCCCTGTCACGCCTTCGAACGGTCTGCCTCGGTACAATCTGAACCTGGCTATGTACTGACCACTTGAAAGGTCACCACTTGACCTTGGAGGACGTAAAGGCCAAGGCCGTGCTGGAGTCCGATATTCACCTGTGGGTACCGCCTTCAGTCAGATGCCCGTCGATTGATTAAACTAGTGCGCCGACCCGTCTCATATGTCTTGAGAATACTCTGGACGGTACGATCTTCCCCCAACATGATATCATCAAGATTTCAAAATTTGCCCGAGAGAATGATATTTTGATGCACCTCGATGGTGCTCGTCTCTGGCACGTCGCTGTTGAGACGAGGATGTCGCTGTCAGAGCTCTGTGCCCCATTTGACTCCGCTAGCCTTTGCCTCAGCAAGGGTCTTGGTGCTCCGGTCGGAACCTGTCTTGTCGGGTCAAATAAGTCCATCAACAAAGCTCGTTGGTTCCGCAAAGCCTTCGGAGGGGGAATGCGACAAACTGGAATTCTTGCCGCTTGCGCGGCATATGCACTTAGCCACAATTTTCCACAACTGCTCCGCGTCCATGCACTAACAAGACGCCTGCAGCAGGGGCTGGAGGAATTAGGGGTCGGTATATTGTGCCCGGTGGAAACGTGCATGGTAAGTAAACGATCGTTTAACCTTCGCCCTCGCTCACAGAACTTACGCAGGTATTCTTCGACCCCTCCACAATCGGTGTCGAATACGAGGAGGTCATGAGGCGTGCTGCTGCTCTTCCGGATCCTGTTACAATACGCGGCTCGCGACTTGTGGTACACATTCAAACGTCAAGCGAAGCAATTGACGACTTTTTGCGACTTATTAAAGAGCTGAGGGAAGAGAAGGTTTCATACCGTCTACGGCTTCCCGGACATTAACAGACGGCGCGAAGATGAGTATTTACGGGAGTACTTAGGATACGTGTAAATTCAGTTCCCGCGAATGTGCAGCGAGCGTACATCACGTGCAGCAGGCGATTAATGCGTTAGACAGGCGGGACTGTCGCCGGACAACGACTACAAAGGGCCTACACAAGACGCACACAAGCCATGTCCAGGTCAGAAAGAGATGAGATCATCACCGGCCTCGTATGTTGCCCGAATCGCACAATGTTTTCGCAGCTGAACGCGACCCAGGCTGCGAGGCTGTTCTCCGCCATGCTCGACGACCTGGTGATGGATGCTGCCCTTCATGGGCTTCACGAAATCGCGCGGAGTCGAGTGCCGTGTCAAATATGTCGTATGCAGTAAGCTTCTGTCACCATCGAATCTTGGTCGATTGTTCATGCTCGGGTTCCAGTTGTTGCACAGGTGTGATCTGCTATACGGCGCTGCTCGTCCTGCTTGGTTAACTCACGTATCACTGATCGCTCCAATAGTTCACGGAAACAGTGGACACCCATTACCTCTGGTGCAGGATGCAGGGAACATAGAGGCATCGTCATCAGCGAGCAAGACCCTGCCAAGTACAGGAACAAGTACTCCAACGACTGTCAAGGACGGCAACATACTATTCGAATGCGTCGTGTGTAAACGACAGGTCCGTGTAATATCCGTCGCGTCGTCCCCATTTCTAAGATCCAGTCGTTTCAAGATTGCATCGAATAGATATGCGCCCCATCTCAGTTTATGCATGGGTATAGGGACGGGCGTACGGCGCGGGGTAGCCCGTGCCACAAATCTCAAGTCGAAGTATGATGTCAATCACATCATATTGTGTTGCCGGACCAACTATCTTTAGGATCTCGATCGACTCTGGGCGGTCTGCATCGCCGTACCTTGTCTCCGAAAACGGCAACATCTCAGACGACAACTCTAACGAGAAAGCGAAAGCGAAATCCAGGGGTAAACTTGCTGGTATCTATCACCTTTTGAAAGCGAGGGTAACAGCTCATTGCGCTATAGACGAAGCGGACTTCAACCTCAAGCGTAAAAGGGTGCGTGGTGATGCCTGTTATGAATTCCACATTCACCTGCGAATGTAGCTTGGTTCGCCACAACTGTCTCCGGTGAAGAAGCCAAAGAAACAGAAAGCGACTGGTACGTCGCCCCATATGTGGCGTGTTTGCTTCAAATTCTGAAGTGGCTCAGGGTCCCCTGTTTCTCGGCTCAAGGCAGGGCTGGACGGCCACACGAACCAGGTTCGCTCCTCTTTAATCCTAGTCGTTAAGGCATGCTCCATGCTCCAAGCCTCTGCAGGTTTCCTATTCACAGTCCAAGGTTCCCTCTAAGTTGCGATCCTCGTCAACCGCTTCGTTTCTGGATAGAGAACGATCCTCCACGCCTGGATCCCAATCTTCGGCCGGTACGCCCATCGGTGCGCCAGCGTCACCTGACATTTCGACCAAGAGTCCTGCTGGGACAGGTCCGCCGAGACGCGGGCGCCCGAAAGGCAGCAAGACGGGAATTGGCCGTGGTGCGGCGGCATTAGCGGTACAGGTGAAACGACCAAGTCCACCGCGGCCTCCACCACCACCTGTCCGAATTGAGCCCGACTACCTGATTGGTGTGTGAATGAATGATTGTCCGCGAGCGATGCTGACAATGGCCGCCAGATGTTGAAGGAGAAGAAACGGGTTCTTCGACAGACACGGATGTATCATGAATAGTTAGTTATTAGGATTCGACTAGTAGCGACATATTTTCCCACGCCTGGGTGAAAAGACCCGACCGATTTTGAGTCCAGTCGAGGTCGAGTTTGAACCTGACACGCTCGTTACACGCTCGCCGGACGACTCCATTCTTTCCGCTCTTTATCCCTCTCCCCATGGCTCACCCACTCGCAAATCTCGATGGCTGCTCTACAGACTACCTCAACTCCAGCTATACAAACACCCCATCCGCGGACGACTTCAAGTCATACGACGACCTGATCGATCAATACGCAGAGCCTTACTCGAGGATTTCGCGCCATCAGACCTTCAAAGTCCAAGCAATGCCCGTCAGCGACTCTGATTCTCGCGGCCCATCATATTCTCTCGACCATAAATCCCCGTATCCAGGTGGCGAGCCCTATGACGAGGCAGAACACCCTCCCGACCCCCCTCGGAGCTACCCACCAAAACCAAAACGAGAGATGTCGGCCGAACATCGGAAATGGTGGCAGCAGGTGGGCATCCGTTCACCTTCTTGGAATCTGTCTCATCAACTTTCCAAGATTCTCCCCGACTCCTGGGCATGTCGGCTCTTCGTAATAACAGTCCTGGTCGAGACGACGATAGATCTCGCCATTGAAGCTGATCTTCTTGATCGGTTACAAAGCACCGGGAACAGCGAAAGTGCTCTTAAAATGCCTGTATACCTCAGCGTGTTTGCGTTAGCACAGTATGCGTTTTCATTTCACCTTTGTCTAAATTTTGACATCCATCGCAGTATATTTCAGCTTGTCCTCGCTGTGGACGCAGTGTGTGCTCGGAACACGTTGCAATTCATCTCTCTCATGTAAGTTGGCTTGGGAGGATCATAATATCTTTTTGACAGTGTCGTAGATTATTCAATCTTCTTTTTCTTATCTACGCCATCATACAAATTGGAGAAATTCAAAACTCGGCGACAACCTCAGAAGGCATTATCCATATACCGGTTCACGTCCTTACGGACATCATTCCAGCGGTCATTTCCGCAGCAGAGATTGCTTACATTGCCCTCGGGTGGAAAATTTACAACGAGTTCGGGTGGAAGGTCTACAAGTCACTTGGCGCTGACCGTCGCATTAAGAAAATGTATGCCAGCTATCAGATTTTCCAGTGTCTCGTCAAGTTCGACCTTTTCTTTTGGGTCGGTTTCTCTGTGCAGTTTCTCTTACTAGTTCTCTCGAAGACCGACTGGGAATACTACGTTACTTGGGCCGCACTACCTCTGTCCGTCGTTCTGCTTATCGAGGGTCACTTGGCAGCGCGCCATGAGAACAAGTGGATGATGGCAACATTCATGTCTGGATGCATAGGAGCATTGGTGTACTTCATCTACAAAGCAAGCAAGCATTCTTTTCCTTTTTCCTCGCATGCTAACTCAACAGTAGACATACAAACTGCTGAAGTATCGCAACACGGACTACGCTCGAGTATGGCATTCGCTTACTACATTCTGTGAGCTTGAGCATCTTGTCATCCGGATGGGTCATGCTGAATACGTCTAAACAGCTGCGATTGCGATTTTCCTCCTACTTATAACAATTGTTTTTTCGGCGATTGTAATGCGGAATTTCGGCAGAGGGCTGAAAGAATCAAGTAAGGCGCCGCTTTCATTTTCTCGTTTCACGCAACTGACTAGATGTCTACAAGTCGAGAGAAGCAAGGCGCACGCCCACGGAAACGGGTCTAAACAGTACCAGGGTAGGCGTATGAGCATGAATCCCAGCCGGATGAGCATCGATTGAAAGCGCACTTGTCGAATAAATAGACTTGTACTATTTGCGCTGCTGGCAGTGGACGTTATCCCCCCATCCCTTCGACCTCCGTCGGCACCCTATTCCGCATGTATACAATTGCGTCCAGTCACTGTGCCTCCCTGGCTATATTTCTCTTTGATTCATACGTATTATATACACGCGCTTGATATGTATGACTTTATATATTGACGTGCTATTACACCTCCTGATTCAGAAGTGGGTCTGAGTACTGCGGTCATACGCGGAAGTAGCGCAAGTGACCAGTTAGCACGAACAGCCATGTCCTATCGGTGAGTACGCAGTATTGTCCAAGTTAACTGTCACGAGCTGATGTCTATCTAAAGTTTCCGCACAACCAATTCGCTGCGCGATCGTTCTGCTTTGCTTGACGGCCTAACACCTCCCGCCTCGGGGCGCTCGTCTCCATTTGAACCCCCGCTTCGCGCACCTTCAGGGCACCGTTACGCTGACGATTTAGAGGGCCAGAACGATGAACAGCTCGAGGGTTTGTCCGCCAAGGTCAAGCTACTCAAAGACGTACGTGGTCCCGTGCCCCACCTCTCTGTTCCTGGTCGCAGCACTCATACGTTTTACCTGCCCAAAGATTACGATTGGTATCGGGAACGAGGTTCGAGAGTCGACTGTTCAACTCAGTCAAATGGTGTGCTTTCCTCACTTCTGCCCACTCGGTAACTAAGTGGCTGCTCGTTTCGCTGCTAGAACGATGCATTTGCGGAGACGTCGGGTATCCTCGCTGGAACTTTTCGCCGAATGAACAACATGGCTGAGCGGCAAGGTTGCCGGTGGTTATGGTACATCATCTTCCTAGTCTTCGTCTTCTGGTTTTTCGTGGTTGTGTGGTGGTTTCGACGGTGAAGACACGAACGCTGATGTCGAACGCTCAACCTGAAGTTTTGTATTTTTCGGATGAACACTCTCATTGTATCCAACACCGCTGGCATTTCGGCTTGAAAATAATGCTTTGAATACCACAAATAAATCTCAGCAATCTCCACTATAAAGGACCGCCATGTGACAACGCTATGGAACATCGAGAAACTTGGCAGATCCAATCTCCCAAATCATTCGTCTCCGGAGGTAGGGCATATCTCGTTGCGAGAAATTGAACGCTTCTTGTCCTCGGGATAATGCTTCCAAGAATTGGCAGGTAAAGACTCCGCAGTCGTAACCGTTCTCTTGTTGTGGGGTATCCTATCAAGTGGACAATGAGCTCACACGTCGCTTAGCACGCAAGACTCTTAACATCTGGGCAGTGGTTCACCCAACCTGTGAAATCGAATGGTTTCTTCTTCTTGTTCTGATGTTCCAGATCAAGGTAGTGGCGCAGACTCTGTGGGTGGGATTTAGGCCTAACACTCTCAAGTAAGTGAAAAACACGGTATCCAACCTTAAATACTTGAAGTCGGTCAAGGTTCATGCTATCATAGGATTCGATCCGTTTCCGACGAAAATTAATGGCAGCACCAGTCCAATGAGAGTTGTTGTGATTGATGGGAATAAGGATGACATCTTTTGAAAAAATATCAAACTAAGAAAATGTTAGGAAAGCAGGCGGAAGACTGGAAGTGGTTGCACCTTCTTGGTCCATTTTGCAAGCCTTGCCCGTTCATAACCCTCGCCCTCCAACTTGGACCAAAAGAAAGTGTTGAAGTAATGCACGCTCAAAAGTTTCTTTCTTCCATTGGCTCCGGGATTCTCTTTACAAGCCTCTGAGCGTTCAAGAATCATCGCACCGTAGAAGTTGATGAGCTCATCATTTAGCCATTGACATGGAAGCAGACGCGAAAGGTCCGTGTCGCAAACCTGCTCTCGCGCTATTTTCGAGATGACACCTTTCTTGGCCAGGAGGACATCCACCTGTCTGTCCATTTCTGAAGGCAAAGACTTTGGAAGAGAAGGGCGGAAACGTCGTTCTATTTCTTCGTCCTTCCTGCGGGCTTCCTGTCGAAGCCACTCATAGGTCGAGAAGGGTTTCGTCGGTGGACTGGTGTTTGAGTAGAAAACATCAATGTTACTGCTGTCAGCGTACAGTGGCACTGCGACAAACCTTGCTAGTGTCCGCAGCAACTTCTTTTTCGCATTTTCCAGGAAGGGTATATCTGCACACTAGAGACCACATAAGAACGACAGCTATTGTGTTTACTCGAACGGCGTACATCGGAGAACGAATGGCGGTGGGATAAGCCGGGTGTACCCTCCTTCAGACGGAGATCCGTAAGAGATGCTGAAGCTGGAACGAAATATGAACAATACACGCCACAGGCAGTCTGTGACACGTACGCGACAGCGAATCACGGTCGTCTAGATGCTGGAGTCGGGCTTGATAATCAATGTATGCTAGCGCAACAAATGAGTAATCGAACGCGTCGAGGAAAGGAATACTCCACATTTGAAGTCCTCATAATTCGACTTGAATCCTGATAAAACGACGGTAAGACTATCTCAATGAATAAACGCGTGCGTCGTACCGCTTGCTCGCTTAAGATTGAACAGCTCCTTCATTACGGCTTCTCTGTCTTTCATTCTATCCTCTCTTACTTTGGCCTTGTGCTACGTTGCACAGGGATGAACTGGTAAGCCTGGAGGGGTGCTATTCTTCCGACATGTGAAACAGACCTTTCGAGCATATATGTGCTCTTTACTCTTTCTCCGTGTCAAGGTGTTACTTATTTCCTTGGCCTTCCGGTGATGCTGCACGGACTCAGCCAAAAGGACATCACCTGTCTGATGGCAAGGCGAGGTAGTTGAATGTGGGGCAAATGCAAATTCAGTCGCGGATGATAATTCCAATGAGCTCCCACAACCATAGGTAGGGTTGAGAAGACTCTGCATAGAATGTTGATAGGACGGGAAAGAGGATGGAAGTTGTCCGGTTCTAATGTGATGTTTGCGGGGATGAAATTCGTTTGGTGGTGGAGGGTCAGGATCAGAAAGCGGAGCCGTGCGTACTTGGCGAGGGCGAGAACGAGGCGGGGGTAGGGGCGATCGTTGCAACCGTGGTGAACGGTTGGGCAGACTGGTTGATGGAGATGCACGAGATGACCAGGTCTTTATTGTTTCGGAGGCGAGTTCGACTACTTCGCGCGCTAGCTGTGCCCAACGAACGGTCAGCCCGCGATGTGTGGCCAGCCCACGGGGAGTGCTTTGTTCAACGCGTGGGTGCTTAGGCCGCCTGGTCGGAAGAAGAGGATCAGATGCCTCCCTTTTGCGAGCGTTGAGCATGGAGCAGGAAAAGTCTTTGCTTGCGCGGTGTCGACGCCGGCGACAGCGACGAGTAAAGCTCAAGAGTGATCCAATTCAACTCGATCCCCGCCCCGAGTGGCATCCAGTTCGCCGTTCCCACGACACATTGCCTCCGTCAAGACTCCACGGCACGCACACAGGCGGGCCCGCTTGGCTCAGTTGGTTAGAGCGCAGGTCTCATATCGAACGTATGAGTAACCCCCGGTTACGCAATCCTGAGGTCGCAAGTTCGAACCTTGCAGCGGGCACATCTTTTTGTCCGTCGAGCGGATCATGCGATCTGCGCGCTTGGACTTTTCTACTACGCTCCTTAGCTTATCTACTCGACGGCAGACGATCCCAGACCACACCCCTCGATCAATCAATTCAATGAAGACTTTGTCATTTGTGCCGGTTGTACCCCCTCTTCTGCACGACTCCAGGCAAGACTGATTGGTAAATATGCGTTCTACACTCGTCGAGGGCAGGGGTGTGGTAATGCTTAAAGGCCGGAATGACTGAGGCTCAGTAGGAATGTTACCTCCGAGCAACGTACAAAGAATCCGGTAACAAGTGTTAGCTCTTCCATGCACAATGACGACGTGGGCACCTCAACGTGGCTAGATGGGCCGCGTATCTTGAAAGCGTGATGGAATCGTGTGCATTGACGCTGAGGAGTCTCGGAGAACGAAGATCATGCGGTGGTACTTGACCAGAGCAATCGATGAATTACCACCCAAGGGGATACAGACGGTGAAGGAAGACTTTCGACCTAACCTGAATTCCCCACAACTGAGTAGCTTACGTTCCTGAACGATAGAGCGATAGCTTGTGAGCGCAGAGAAGCTGATCATAGTCACGTGAAGCAATATTGATGCCCACAACGGTTTCCATCCGTCAGCTAAAGAGTCACCGCAAGGCAGGAAAGCGGAATCTTGGCCAACGGCTCCCTTGTATGTGATGGCTTCAAATCCATCCCTCCGTGATACATATAATCCTCCGTCGACTCACTGGACATTCACTCCGCCTCCTTCATCGAATGTTCCGAAGCAGTCCACCAACGCTTCGTTTGCATCTTATCAATGGTCTGCCCGCCCCGCCCCGAACTCCATATTTGACCTTTCTCCCCCTTCGGGCGTTGGCCAGCCCCCGTCGCTCGACGTCTCCTTCCTCTTCCGTTCATTGGTAGCCTCGGCCGTACTTCAATACAGCAGTACTGCCATGGCAATGCCCTTGGAAGTCGGAAAGCTGCTCCTCCAGATTCAATGGGTTCCAAAGGATGCGTTCACTCAAGAACATGAGGATGAAGCCGAAGAGGAAGCGGAAACAGTGAGTCCCATGGTGTTCTCTGCATAACTGATCAGTTGAACCATCCCGTAGCTCAGCGAAGCAACGAACGAAGAGGATTCTTACTTTGTTGAACCGGGTACCGCCCCGACTCGTCATCTCGCCCCGAAACTCGTGGACGACAGAGGGTACATGATCAGAACATCTGTAATGGAAGACGGAACACGGCCAGAGTTTATCATTCCGATTGGGAGCGCTAGTACCTCGTGGGGCATGGTTAAACGCCTCATCAACTTTCACGGTGAAGGGACGTTGTCGCTATGGAAAGGTAATGACCTCACGAAATCATGCCAAGGTCGCTGACCCTATCTTTTTAGGTCTTTTCACATCGTGTATTCACGACGCTGCTTTCGCGAATCTACAACCACTTGTCCACGGCGTCCTACATTCGCTACTTCTCTCGTCGCACGGCGGATTCTACCGACCGTCCCTGCTGCTACCGGTGGCCTCACACGTCTTGACTGGCTTTCTGCTGTCGCCCCTTGATCTCGTTCGCACGCGACTGATCGCCCAGTCGTCGATGCCACGGTACAGAACGTATACAGGGCCTATCCACGCTTTCTCTGACATCTTAACCAACGAGGGTGGTCTGAGGGGTATTTACCTGCACCCTCACCTCATGATACCGACCATACTGGAAACTGGGCTGCGATCATTTATGCACGTCGCATTACCCGCTGTTATTGCACCACGGCTGTGGCTTGGTCCATACGTCGCGGCGGACACGCACCCAGTTGCCTGGGCGTTCGCAGAGGCCCTAGCTGGATGTGCAAGTCTGTTGGTGACCTTGCCAATTGAGACAGTCCGTCGAAGGCTACAAATTCAGACGCGCGGGACGGCAAAGCCGCTACGCACCTGCGTAGAGACGA
>JBBPKC010000019.1:50363-87917 GCA_038089055.1 Tylopilus aff. balloui | reverse complement strand
TAGATCTGGGGTTGGGTGCATCGCAGTAGTCAAGGAAGATAAGATCACGTGCCACGACGCGTGCAAACGCGTGTCCCGACTGCAACACTGGTTGTCACCGTCATGGCTGCCCGTGCGAAGCCATCCGCGCCTGCGACCCGCACTTCAACACGAACAAGAACCCCAGCTGCCCCGTCTCCGAGCCCACCTCCCGCCGTCAAAGCGGTCAATGCAAAGGCTTCCACTCGATCAACAGCTGCCACGAAGACATCCAAAAAGCCGATGTCAGACAGACACAGCTCACCTGATACAAAGCCTCCCGCACACAAGAGAACCGGAAAACCGCAGATAACAAGGTCGGGGACAGCGGAACAAGAACCGATCATGGTACGTGCGGAGACCAACGTTTGACAGCCCTATAATCACCTCAGAAAAGGCATATCTTCGGATAAGGCCTCGCCTGGGTGATGACGAGTCGATTTCCATGCCTTACTTGGATCCATTGTCGGACACTGCGGTAAGAATGACTGATCCATCCAGCGATAGCCAGGGGACCGCTGGGGCGTATTACCGGGCATCGACGACGCCTCCTTCTTCGATTTACAAGTTCTCTCATGTCTTTCTTCCGTCCACTCAGCAAGCCGATTTTTTCGCGAGGACGACACTTCCCCTTGTTCAGGACCTATTGGATGGGCAGAATGGTCTTATCTTTGCGTATGGGGTCACAAACTCTGGAAAGACCTACACAATTCAAGGTGGCAATAAGCCTGGCTCAGGTGGAATTCTACCAAGGACAGTAGATGTCATATTTAATAGTGTCGAGGGTCTACAAAGTGATGGACGCGTGAGTACGTCGGTGTGGCGGGGCGTGAATTCACTAACGAAAATGCCTTAGTATCGTCCCGTCCGACTCTACGGGGTTGGAGAGGCTCGTCCATCAGATTTCACCCCTCCTCCAGCTGACATCAGTGTTCCAACTCAGCCAGCCCTGGCTGATGTTTTGGCTGAGCATTTGGCATCCTCAAGCAACTCTGACCATCATGCTGACCCGACGGTAATCAAACTCGATCGTAACTACGAATACTCGGTCTGGATTTCTTATGTCGAAGTTTACAATGAGAAAGTCTACGACCTGCTTGCTTCAGCTAGCAATGATCAAGACCACGAAGTGGCGCGAGGCTCGTGTAGCGTGCCGAGCCTCCCAGGGCAGGGCGCAAATCCGGTTATCGTGACCCGAAAGGCGCTTTCAGTGAAACCTTGTCCTGTGTATGACGCAATGGATGACAATGGAACCGGGAATGCGGGGAGATATATCTCCGGACTCAAGCAGTTCCGCGTTACCGACGCCGCACAGGCAAAATCACTCGTGAAACTTGGCCAACTACATAGACGGGTATTTGGAACGCTTGCCAATAGTCGAAGCAGTCGAAGCCACAGCATGATCACCATAAAAATTCTCAGAAATCACCGTGGTGATAGAGAGGTGCGACCCTCTCCCTTCATTCGGTTATGCTTCTACTCAATTTGTACTAGGACCCAAGCGCGGTGCAAATATCTCGACTCACCCTCGTTGATCTGGCTGGGTCAGAGCGGACGAAGCATACTCAAACTACCGGTGACCGACTTAAGGAGGCGGGCAACATTAACAAGTCCCTCATGGTCCTGGGACAGTGCATGGAGGTAATAGATGCCACTTCGAAAAAACAGACCTCACTTTGACCATCCTTGCAGGTTATGAGGTCCAACCAAAGGCGTTTGGCCCAAAGCCTCGCAAACCCAGGCCAGAGCGATACCAGAGATCTCAAAAGAGCACTGGCTGTGGTTCCCTTTCGGCATAGCAAGTTGACCGAGGTTCTCATGGATTACTTTGCTGGTGATGGCAGAGTCGTGCGTCTTGCGTTTCCAAATCGAGTTGGTCATTAATTTCCTTGACATGTTTAGGTTATGATCGTGAACGTCAATCCATACGACACAGGATTTGACGAAAACTCAAATGTTATGAGGTTCTCCGCGCTGGCACGAGAGATCTCAACCGTGGTGAATAATGCCCCCGTACCTCGTGTGCATTCTAGTATCGCCAAACCCAATGCTACTGCTAAAGCAGGGCAGTCCTGGCTACCACGTGCAATTACACGGAAGGTGATAATTTCGAGTTTCGGGCCAGGAAAGAAGGTCAGTGAGGCACATCTAGAGGTACTTGAAGGTAAGCATGACTGTTGGGGCCTTCTAGCAGTTGCATACTGTCCACTACAGAGGACGAGGAAGTAAACGATGATCAGGGAGAGGATAGTGATGATGAACCAATCAATCCCTTGGTGGACGCCTTGTTCGATGAGATTGAGGATCTACGTCTGAGGGTATACATGGCATCGAAATCTCTTGGAATTCCACTGATGATCCTTTCTCAGCTTTATGAAGCGGAAATGCGTTGCGCCTTAGTGGAAGCAGAAACTCGAGAGGAAGTCATGAAAGAGATGGAAGAGAGGATGCGCGCCGTCGAGAGGAGCTACGCGCTAAGGCTCATGAGCGAGGTGCGCGGATACAACATTCAACATCTATGTACCGCTAACGAAATAAGACAGATCGAACGAAATGAGCGAAAAATGGATGCGAAGATTGACATGTTGCACCAAGCTGGCTTGCTTGGAGCCGCAAAGAAGCTGGTAGTGGCATCCAATTCGGAAAGTGAGATCGAAGATATTGTTAGAGACGTGTGTTGTTCGAATCTTGTGGTGGAACCCCGCAAACTAATTATTTTAGTCTGAACTCGAGGACTCTGGCCAGGAATATGAAACAGATGCCGACCCGGATATGCCATCTTCTCCACTCCTAGGGAAGGGGAATCCTGTCACCGGTAAAACCATGGAGTGTCTCGGTTCACGAACGGACCTAGATGCATCACGTTCCGGAAAGGCGACTAACCAAGCGGATGATGCGATCTCCCGAAATACGGATGAAGATGAAGCTGACGAAGTGTCGTCCGACAGTGATGCTTCAGATGACTACGTTCCTCCGAGGGCTACTAAAACCACCAAAGAACAGAAAAGAGCAACGAATGATAAGGATTTGAAAAAGAACACGAGAAAAAAGTCGACGAGATCGTTATCCAAGCTCGAGCGGGAGATGGAGGGCCTCCTCCTAGGAGGGGATACCTTGCCTGCGGACGATTCTGTTGTCATTTTGCCGAACAGAAAGCTCAGGCAGGAAGCCATGGAAGCCGGTGGACCAGGTGTCGAGTGCGTCCTCAGCAAGGGAGAGGTAGACCCCGTGAAGAAAAAGAAGAGGTATGTTTGCTGAAGGAGGCATTTGCGGTGTTTTCAATCATCATATAGGTTGCTGAGAAAGAAGAATACGGTAACAGAGGACGAGGTGGAAGAGGTGGTTGGGGCGATGGAGCATGGGAGGTCATTGAGGAAGACAGTCAGACGGATGGGACGAGCGAGCTGAACGATTTGGTCATGTGATGAGACGCGTCGTGTCACGTGACTTTATTTTAGTTGTTGGCTTTACTGAGAGAGACAAGACTTGACTACCTTTGATGACGATTAAGCGCAGCTCGCCTTTACGCCGAAACTCGTTCGCCGTCGCCAACAAGACCCAGGATCACCCGGGTCGAAGACGTCGTGCCCATTCCATTGCTCCCGGTGATCGCCTCAGCCCGGCGGCCAAAGCCCGGCGCTCCTTGGTCCGTTCGTCTCGTTGTACTCTCGCCGTGACCTAACTTGCCCTAGGTTCCTAGAAAGAGCATCCTCAAGGCCGCTGTGAATGCTCATGATGACGGTGACGACGTAACCCAATCCATGGACATGACTCGCGACTACCGCGAAGATAATCCTACTCGCAAGTCGATGGGCAGACGCGTCAGCTTCGCCAACCATGCACACGTACGCCTCTTCGAAGTACCCGATCACAACACAAACAGCACTGCTTCCCCCCAATCGTCACCTGCTGCTGAACTTGAACTTGGTACTCCCCGCGCCACAAATGACGAGAATATATATCCGGGTGCTCATAAGTCTCGACGGCGTAGTTCTAGTCGCCATTCAGTTGCCTTCACCGACGGCGGCGGAGAGGTGTCAATGGACATGGACTCCGACGATACAGCATTTTCCCCGTCTGCCTTCTTTAGAACCGGAACTGAGGGGTCCACGGATGATGAGCCTTATGATGTCGACGGTCCGTCCGACGGAGATGACATGGACGTGACGGAAGTTATCCCCCGAAATATTGTCCGGAAACGGTCGCTCTCTTTGAGAGTCTCTCGACAGCCACTGGCAAATCTTTCCTTACCCCAGTCGTCTCCCCACGATCACAATAATCGGGAAGAGGTACCCAACGATATATCTTACGCTGAAGAGGAGTCTGCACAGTTACAGTCTTTCGCCTCCGAAGGTGATGTGTCTCAACCAATGGAGTTTACTGTTCCCCTCATTCGTCCGCCCGAGCCGCCGAGCGAAGCGTGGTTGGCTCTTCGCTCCGTCACGCACTCCGGAAGTACGCCGTTTATCCCGTCGTCGGATGATGACCGGGATGATGACAGTGGCAATATACAAGAAATGGAACTGACTGATGCAGTCTCGAGGCTGCAGGCTGCTCGAGCTTCCCTTGGCCTTGGTGAGGCCAGTGGCGAAGTGAGAGTAGAGGACAGCTTTACAAGCACTGAAGATAGCTTCTTGGAGGAGAGCGTTGATAATAATGAAGATGGAAATCGGACGATCAACGTCACCCAACTCATGAGACGTATCAGTCTTGGACCGGGTACAGATTCCACTTTAACTTTTGTCAGTAGCCAGGAACAGTCGGGGGAGGAAGTGATTGACCAAGCAGTGCCTGGAAAACCACCTTCCGTTCCACTCGCTGACTCACAAGGAATTTGTCCAGCAATCCATGAGTCACCTCCATCCGTTGCTGCTGCTGCTCAACTTCTGTACCCAGAAATACCTGCTGACCTTGTCTCTATTGCCTCTACCGTAGCTGCGGTGGAGCCGATATTATCGGGCAGGCTCCCTGTTTTCAGGGTCTCTCAATCCACCGTACCGGACACTCAATCTGTGCCATCTCCGCAGCCCACGCCTATTCCAGAGCCTCCGGACTTCATTCTCACACCGAAATCACGTACCCCTGCTTCCCCCGCTCGTTCTCGTTCGTCCTCTCCTACTAAAGCACTTCCATCATCGCGAAAGTTCACTGCCGCATTTGCTCCCCCTGCTACCCGCCCTTCTCGCAAGAAAACAAATAATGCCTCAGACGCTGATCGTGATTCACGGCCAAGCCCAACGAAGCGACCCGCTGGCATAGAAAGACTGTCGATCACTCCAGGACGTGGTACCGGCGCTGTTCGTGTTCTATTGTCTCCATCCCAAACGTCGCCGCCCAAGATGATACCCTTCCATGTTGAGGGTGAGCATGATGCTGGACCGAGCAGCCGCGCTTCGATTGGTTTTCGGCGACCATCAGGCTACTTTGCCCAGCAGAAGAGCCTGGGTAACGTAACTCCCGATCTGACATCGGCAACAAGTGCAGAAGCCTCCCTCCCTAGTCGAATCTCGCCTATCAAGAAAGCTGCTGCCTTGCTGGGGCGAAAGAGCGCCGGATTTGTTGGGGACCCCGCTGGAGTCGGGAATAGGGAAGACGCTACTAATCATAGGTCAACTTCACCAACAAAGACTGATGCCGTCGAAACACAGGAACGAGTTTCTGAACATTTCGCTTCGCCCGATCACATACCTATACAGGCATCTCCTCATCGCAAGAGCTTGTTACCTATACCTGAAGACCAAAATGACAGCGTAGAATGGAGAGACGAAGTAGAAGGGGTCGTGGAAGGGGTCCAAGAAACCCAGATATCCATCGAGCAATTCTTCGAGATGACGGGTATCCGATTCATGGACGACATTGCTGCACCTCGTCGTTCAACCGTCCATCTTTCTGCTCTGCGTCCTTCGCGTAGGGCGTCTACCGATGCACAAATACCCCTGGCAGAATACGTGGTCGCGATGGCTGTTAATGTTCCCCAACTTGAACTCTACAGTCATGTCAGTAAAGATCTGCAAGCTTCGGTCGGGCGGATTAAAGAGATACACAAGGAGGCAGAAGAGGAAGTGCAGAAGGTGGCGCCCCCGCTTTTCCAAGAATTCATGACTACCGATGAGAGCGGGCAGGCCGAGTTATTACACCAGCTCAAGTTGATCAAGGTGCACAATCATGCGCAGGCCAAGTCGGAATGGTATGACTGGAAGACACAATGGATCGAGCAACTATACCAGAAGGCAGACGAGGGATTTACGAAACTGGAGGCGGTAGGTGGTCTATGCTATTCTCCGAGAGTGACCTCATATTTTGCTAAGGATGCAAAAACCCTCGAGGGAATCATACATCACGCTCAAGACATGGTTCCCACCCTGCAGCAAGAGTATGACGAACTCATGACGGAGCTTGCGAAGGAGAAGGGTGAAGTAGCGGAACTCGAAGAGTGCGATCAAAACTACCTGAATGAGCTGAAAGCTACTATTGCAGAACAAAGGTTCGTAGTTATGCTGTTCTGACCTCTAGTAATGGCTTTCACGGAGCTCCAGTGCGGAGCTGGACACATACCACGCTGACGTCAAGGAAGCTCAAACGAAGCTTCACCGCCTCCAAGAAAAGCTCGGTGAAGTCGAGTCACAGAAGGAAGAGGTTGGGGCAGCCGTGGAAGATGCTGAACGACGCATCCACATGCAGAGAACCAGCACGCGCGCAGAGATATATCAGCTCAAAGGTAGTCTCTACTACCTAGTACTGTTGGCAAGGTTTTCAATCAGTGAACAGACGAACTAGAGGCACTCCAAAGCCTGCATTTGTGGCAAGCGACCAAGATCCACCCAGAATTATTCGAATTTACTTATGCGTCTCGTTATTGTGTATCCATTCCTTGCATACGCTACCATCCAATCATTGCAGACATACAGATCAAACGAATCGAGATGAACGCCAAGGCAAACCACAGAGATGCTTCCTCTCTTTCGAGTGGATTGATATTGCGAACAGCAAACCAGCTCGTCACCCAACACGGAGACCAAAGCATTCGACAGGTGCGGCCCTCATTGGACGTCAATCCCTACGCTGTTGACCGTCATCGTCGGCAGATTGTCCAGCGTCTGGGCGACTACTGGTCGTCTTGCTGCCAAGTCCAGGCGCAGCTGAAGCTCGTGTCTATCAAGTTCCCCCTCTCGCTTGAAGAAACGCCAACCGGATTCTCTGCCACCGCGACGATCATGTCCCCACGCCTTAAAGGCAAGGTGTTGATATCTTTTCTACTTGATACCCCCGTGTTTTCTTCATGGCCGATGTTGGTCCATTTAATGCGTTGTGCTGTGAGGGTAGCGTATGGACCCATCGAGTGAGTACATCCGAGTCTGCCGGTATGTTCTGGTCATGCACTAACCCCTCACAGTCGAGATTCTATCCAAAACGCCGTCACCACACGCTTACGACAAGCTACTCCAATAAACAATCATGCGTGTTTACTGGATGCTTGCATGGAGGCGTTGGAATGTTTCGCATAGGGCTAATATGTGTATTATCTTACAACTGCGCGAAAATTCGTAGCCGATCCTGCACACGTAGTATGTACAACAGGAACTACACATAAGTAGGAAGTGGACAAGACTAGAGACAAAAGTAGGTATTTCGTAGATTCCAAGACGTAAGTGAGTCGTGAATGAGATCTTGAGACCTGCCAACGACGCATGAGACAACCTTACTCGAGTAATCCGGGAAGACGTACATAAATCAGGCAAGAAGACCGTGCAATCGCTTCTGGTTGCGATCCAGCACAACCATGAAGATGTTCAACACTTGACGAGCGGATTGTATATTACTCCGCTCCTCATCAGCCTGATCCTTCACCGAAGACCATAAGAGAGCAGCTTCCTTGGTGGCACACGACGCCTCCCAGCTGTTATGGGCATTAGCAAGCATGGCATCCCATGACGCGCGAGCCTCCCGTTGACCACGTTCAAAACCCGCTTGTGCAGCTTGGTCGCACAGGACTTGCGCCCGTTTCAGCTCGCCCTGCAGCGATACCGTGAACGCAGTCCGTTCCTCGTCCATTCGCTCCCTCGTTTCCACGCTGGCACGCAATTGTTGCTCCAGAAGGGAAATCTGCCCGGCGAGCTCTTCTGTCTCTCTGATCCGACACTGCTTTGCAGCGTAAAGTTGCTCCTCCAGCTCCTGTAGACGTGAGAGCCTTTCCTTCGCAATACTCTCCGCCTGAGCAATTTGTAAACGAAGGAGTGTAATGGTCCCGGAATCCGCAGGTGGTGGGAGGTCAACCGACGTTTCAAATACCGCAGTCAAGTGATGGACCGCGGGAGAAGGAGTTACGTCGGGAAGAAGAACTTGAGAAATTGAACCATAGCCAGAAGGAGAGGGCAGGGCAGATAAATTAGGTGTCTCTGGGACATCCAGACCGATGGTACTCGCGCTTGGGGACAGACCACCTGGGGTGAAAGGAGCCGTGACGTCTGCCAACCTGCCTTCCAGGTCCTCTCGCGTGAGAACCTGGGAACTCTCGGCCGCTACCTGCTCCCAGGAGAAGACCGAGCCGAGATTCTGACCATTGCCACGACTTCTGGGCCGCAGTACCGGCGAGCTCTCCGATGGAGGCAACGGCGACAAATATGAAAGGTTGGCACGAGTCGGTAGGAGGCTACAAGGACGGGGGGGAGTCTGGAGCTCTGAGCCTAAGGATTGACACGTAGTCGTGCGAATCCTTGGGATTGCAGGGGTCGGCGCTGCGAGAGATGCCACTGGGGCAAGAAGTAGTTCAACATCCCCGATTTCCACGCTGTCTTCGCTATTCCCTTCATTGCCCTGTGGCGGTCTCACTGGGGAGCCTTTGCCATTGTTGCCGATACTGACGACGGAGGCGGCCTGTCGCGTCTGATGGGCAAGTGGAGACTCGGGAGGCTGACGCAGGGTACTTCTCATTGGACTCGAGTTTTGGCTGGATGCTTTCGAATAACCAAAACCGAATGCATTCTTGAACGAGGCGGGGTTCAATGGCGAGGGATGGGTGCGAGACGAGCTGCACGACGAAGCTGAGGAGGGTGGTCGGGTGGCTGAGGATGAGGTCACAGCAGTTTTGACTGTCTTGGCTGGTCTCGCGGACCCAGCACGGGCTGCAGATGAACCAGACCTCGCAGAAGACGGCTGAGCAGTCTTGGGCTTTGTGGGAGTGGAGGGCGCAGTCGGACTGGGGAGATTGACTTTGACCGCCAATGCTCTGTGTGGCAGTGGGCTAATGGGCCGCTCGACCTTGTCTGCCGTGGAACGCAAAGTACCCCTGCTGTTGAGTGAATCCCTTTGATCAGGATCATCCTCTTCTGAAGTGCTGAACCGCCTTCGGGTTCCAGCACGGACGGGGGAAAGCGGTTTCTTGATTGGCTCAACGACCGCGGACCTGGGCCGATATTTGGGTAATGCAGACGAAATGGTGGAAGAAGTAGTCTTGGAACGCAGTGTTGAGCGTCTGGAGGGGCTAGACGGGCTAGGATCTGCGACTTTAACACCGTGCTCGTCTGAAGAAGTACCCTGCTTGAGGAGGAGAGACTGTCTCCGGCGGGTAATGGTCTTGTAGGAGGGGCTGTCCTCCTTTCCATGTGGGGGAGTGGGTGACTTTGGTTTCTGGGAGGTGGTCGCATGGGTGAGGGTGGTGGAGGTCATGAGACTGAGGCGACGCGAGGAAGGCTCTTTGGCTTTCTTGAGGACGCGGTCGCGGTCGCGAGGGTCCTTGTTGATCACGTCGGCGAGAGCCTTTCCGACGGACGTGAAATTGAGCGAATGGCGAAGAGAGGAGCGTGTCAAGGGTTTGGATGGACGACAAGGTTTGGAGGTGGCTTCGGATGCCATGAGGACGGTCTGGTAGCAGTTGCACTGTGGTCGTCGCCGTCGTGGTCAACGTTGAAAAGCCAACCAGCGGCGAACCGTCGGTGTTTGCACTATTTTACCACATAAATCTACCAACTCCCGCGCGTTCCCTGTACAAAAACACGTAGACGGTCGCAACATTCACCACTCCATACCATAAGCCTTCGACCAAAAGCCCCACACGACTCACGTCGACTACCTGGGCCCGCAAGAGCAAGTACGGCACCAAGAAATACCGAGGCTCTAAAAGCGGCGTAGGCAACAGCGTCGCGATACTCGCAATGGGCAGCACGAGGGTCTGCAGCATTGTCTGGTCGCCAGCTGACCAGTGACGTTTAGGGTCAATTCATCGATAGTGGTCGTTCCATCTCACCAACACGCAGCCACCATGCCCACGCGCACGCCTGGTACCCCGGTATGAAGAGGTAAGGTACAATCGGATGCAACATGAACACCCGTCGCCATACATAGAAGGTGTAGTGGCGATTATCGGCCAGCAAAAACGGATGGTGAACCCTTCATCACAGACATTCAGGTGCGGCGATAGAAGGCAGCAAGTGACTCACGTGAACTCGTGCACCGTATATGCCATGAATGCTGAAAACAAGGCCGTGAGCGCAACTCTCCTATATTCAACTCATCAGTGGCCGCTCTCCCTCGTCAATACAGACGGACAATTTATTTCCAAACATGCGGCGACCAACTTCATTTGCAAGCTTCACCGGCCCGCCGCAACCAAAAACGACAGCTGGCCACCCCATCAATGTCGCAAACGCGACAAAGTAGTACATCTGGGGTACATGCAGCACGGGAACGTGGTTAGCCTTGTCACCTACAATGTGAAAACAACGGTCAAAATGCATGACATGCAAAGATTGCCCCCGAGATCGTATACCTAACACGATGCCGCCATTCCAAAAAACGAATGCCCCAAATAGGATTAGCACGACTGTGTAAGGCATAAACGGTATCAGCAGCTCTGGAAGTGTGGCTGGGCCACTCATGATCGACTGTAGAAGGTCTCCTGAAAGAATGCTACGTCTGTAGTCAACAAGTGGAATAGAAGCCACATTACTCACCTGGGCCGGCTGACAATGCGGGGGGGTCGTGGAGAATTTTATTTCCGCGCTTGAACCGCAAGCGCATAAGCTGACTGATGGTAAACGCATACATCACCCATACGACGTTGGTTTGACGGAAAAGACAGCTCATGATACCAAGCTAGGGTGATCGTGGGCCAGAAATGAGACACGTTAGGCAACATCGAGAAGTGAAACACACCACCGCTGCAGGTATATGCCAGTGTTGTGTCGCGAGTATGACTGTCAGCAGGACGGAAACAAGACTGGGAACCTCGGTGTAGTATAAAAATCCGTAAAACCAAGCTATTGGGAAAGAGGAGAGAACGAGTGCCTCGAAGCTTGGTGCGAGCAGCGGCGGTGGCCGACGGCGTTGGTGGAACGCGAGGAGACGTGTGATGAAGAGCGGAAGGGAGATCAAGGTGAGAGTGACCGTGAATCGCAGCAATGTCAGGTCGCAACGAAACAAGAATATGCGGTGAAGCAAGACGCTGAGAATATACCTGGGGAGTCAAGCATTTAATGACAGGCGTCGCGTGATAGATACAAGAAATTCACAATCCCGGCGGGGTGGTGATTTTTGGATCCCAAGTCGACCATTCGCCCCTGCAGTATGCCTGTGCTTGTGGGACATGGAAAGGTTCGTCCTGTCGACCGTCAGCACGGTGGTCGGCGTACGAACGAGACAGGCACACCATGTACGGTTCAACGACTTGATCGTTGAATTCCCTGAGCAGGGACAACGCAACACCGCAGTAGACAAGGAGCAAGATTCTGGTGTCGTGCGACATCGGCTGCAGGTTAGATGGCTAAGAGAGCTAAAATGCAGGTGGCGCGCCAGTGAAGGTGTAGTCGGCAAAGTTCGAGTGTAACCGACGGGCGCAGTGCGATACGATTCACACGTCCCTTCGTGAATTCGACACCACTCGAGTCGTAGCGCAATCGTTTGGCGATACCACATCCCAAATGTTTTCGTTCTATAGCAGGACCGTGGCGCTGCCCTGGGTGAGCATTCGGACCGTCGGCCCGCCTTCGCGCCGGGCGGTGTTCCCCGTTAGGAAACGGTCGTCTTATTGTCCACCAAGACAATTGGCCCCCGTCGACCACTTCTCGGCTGGTCTGTGGTGAGTTTCGAGTACGAGTGTGACTGGATTCATCGCGTTCTGGTTCGTATCGACGCTGCGCACGCCATCTGCTCTCACTCGTGGTGGTGGTACCACCGACTAGGGAGACAGAGACTGGCTGGCTGCTACGTCGACATCATGAACCAGGGACGCGCCTTTTGTTTCGCGTAACACACCTGGTGGGTTCTCCCAGCTTTTTGTGTCTTGTCAAATCGGGCTTATTGTCTTGTCTCTTTACCGGTGGATCATCTTTTCCATTCCAAGCCTACACCATAACTTCCTCCACTCTCAAAAGCCCATGAAACCTCGACACAATACAATCTTCCCCCTTCTCCCTCCGCTCCCACATCCTCTCTTGTCCACTCCTCTCGAGGAGCAGCTCTCTTGACGGTGACGCTATGGAGCCCACAGTCTTCAACAGCGCAACTCACATTATTGACCCCTCTGTCGCTCGCCGCAGAGCTGTACCAGATGTCCCCGAGGATGTCGACTTCATCATGGAACACCTCAATGACCCCAACTTCGACTACCACACGGAGGTGCAATCCCTCTCTGACACTAGCACTGAGGTCTTTGAGCTCGAGAGGAAAAAGGTCTCCGACGCCGGGTCTGTCCACCATTCGCAATTCGATGCAGAGTCTCGTTCAGAGTCTATGAGATATTCCACCACATCAAAACCTGAGTCCCATGACACCGCGTTCGACTACGACGAGTAAGCCCATCGTCACGAGTGACGTCTTACTCTTCTCACACCCCAACACAGCGAGTCACCTTACCCCGAGGTCCGCGCCTCTGTTTCCAGCGTTGATGATGTCACAATACCCGCCAACACCTTCCGCACGTGGCTACTTGGTTTATTCTACACAATAGCCATCTCTGCAATGAACCAAATCTTCTCTATGCGATGTCCGTACATCCGTTCGCCATTCCTCAATCAAACTGACGCTCGTCCTCAGATCCCTCGGTTCTCATTACAGGTGTTATCGCTCAGTTGACAGCCCTCCCCCTTGGCAAAGCCCTCGAGCGTCTTCTCCCCACTACTCGCTTCTGCACCTTCGGTTACACCTGGACACTAAACCCTGGTCCCTTTAATATCAAAGAGCATGTCCTGATCACCGTTATGGCCAACGTGGCTTCCAGCGGCGCATACGCGACCGACATCATCGCTACCCAGCGCATTTTCTACCATCAGTCGTTCAGCCGTACGTACGAGCTTTTGCTCGTTCTCTCCACACAGTTGATCGGCTTCTCTCTGGGTGGCGTCCTCCGCCGTTTCCTCGTCTACCCGAGCAGTATGATCTGGCCCGGCGCCTTGGTCAACTGTGCACTTTTCAATACTCTTCACAGGGCGTACGGCAAGCCTGACCATCGTCACATCTCCCGGCACAAGTTCTTTGCCATCATTGTTGCATGCAGCTTTGCGTGGTACTTCGTGCCCGGCTTCCTTTGGACTGGTCTCAGCGTTTTCAACTGGGCGTGCTGGATCGCACCGAACAATGTCGTCGTAAACACCTTATTTGGCACGTCTACAGGCCTTGGTATGGGCATTTTCACGTTCGACTGGTCTGTGACATCCTACTTTTCCAATCCTCTCGTTTCACCAGTGCGTTCGTCTCCTTGGACGTTGTATACCATAGTCTCACCTTCTCTCCAGTGGTGGTCGGAGGCAAATATAGGCGCTGGATTCGTCATCTGTTTTTGGATTTTGGCGCCCATCCTGTATTGTGAGTCGTCTCCATTCGCTGTGGGGATTTTATTCCAATCCTTCTTTCCAGTCACAAACAGTTTCTTCACGAGTTACTTGCCCATATCATCATCGGTCGCCTTCGATAACACTGGCATGGCTTACAATGCAGCGCGAGTTGTCACCAGTGGCATTTTCGACGTTACCAAATATGAGGCATACTCCCCGGCGTTGCTCTCTGCTACACTAGCGATCGCATACGGCGTTGCTTTTGCCGCATTCGCATCTGTTCTTGTACACACGTTGTGTAAGCGCTTTATGTTCTCATAGTCACCCTATCTGAACTCCATTCTTAGTGTGGTACCGTCGTGACATACTCAAACGCTTACGGAGTAATCTCAAGGACGAGCGTGACGTCCACTCTCGCCTCATGCAAGCGTATCCCGAAGTTCCCCGGTGGTGGTATGCATTGTTGGGGATCACAATGCTGATCTTTCTATTCGTCACTGTCGAGGTCTACCCCACCCAGCTCCCCATCTGGGCAGTTTGTGTTGCGTTGCTGCTCGCTGCGCTCATGTCCATTCCTATTGGCATGATCCAGGCTATCACAAACCAGCAGGTTGCCTTGGCTGTTATCTTTGAACTCCTCGCCGGTTATATTATTCCAGGCAAACCCGTGGCCGTCATGATCTTCAAATGCGTTGCTTATATTGGCACGAACCAAGCGGTTGGATTTGCTGGTTCCCTCAAGCTTGGCCACTATATGAAGATTCCTCCTCGTCTCATGTTCATCGCGCTAGTGGTCTCTGCTTTTGTCACCACCTTCGTGGTCACCCTCGTTCAGGACTGGATGTTTGCCAGCATTGTAGACATCTGCCAACCCAACCAGCCTCAGTCCTTCACCTGCCCCTCTACAACTGTGTTCGCTACCTCTTCATTGATATGGGGAGGCATTGGACCACAAAGACTTTTCAGCGTGGGGAAGATTTATAGCCCAGTCTTGTGGTTCTTCTTCGTCGGCGCCGTCCTCCCCGTTCCCTTCTACTACCTGGCGCGCCGGTTCCCTCTATCTTACTGGCGTTATGTCAACATTCCAGTACTCTTTGCTGGAATTGGTTCGATGCCTCCCGCGACGGGTATCAACTACTCCTCGTGGTTAATGGCCGGGTTCTTCTTCCAGTGGTTCATGCGTCGGTACCACTTCCGATGGTGGATGCGCTATAACTATGTTCTAGCTGCTGGCCTCGATGCTGGAGTTGCATTTGGCGTACTGTTTATTTTCTTCTTCCTGCAGCTGCCCAAAGGTGGTGTCACCCTTAACTGGTGGGGCAACACTGCCTGGCAGAACACCGCTGACTTCCTTGGCACACCGCTCCGTGTGATGCCCTCTGGACAGACTTTCGGTCCGTCGACTTGGTGATGACCATCCACTACATTTCTGAAATTTAGAATGGTGTACGCATATATTCTGTACGTTGCCTTGTTGTTTCCTGGATCTTTCTTTACGAGTCACGACTGGTGGCCCCCGACTTTCTTGTCGCCTTAGCCTCTATGCTCCAACTGCAACATCCTTCTTTCTGACCAATTTGGATACCTTCGTCTTACTATTATTTTCCTTCGGGCGTCTGGTCAAGTTACTGAATTTTTGTACCGAGTACTTCGTGCCAATGCAACAATCGAGATCACACAATTTGATTGAAAGGACCAATTGTCGTGATGTTACCTAACGCGACGTCGCACCGAGTAATATTTCGAGCAGCAGAAGGCAGAACAATCAACTTGACTACACAGAGACACCCCAGATCCTGACTTCTCTGCCGCTCGTAGCCCAGAGCTCCTTTCCTTGATCACCAAACACGAGATCCGTCACGTCGTTTGCCTCCTCAAAGCGAACCAGTTCCTCCCAGGTTTTGTGTGCAAACAGGCGAATACCCCCATTTCCGGCGACACCAAAGAAGTTGGCGCTGTAATCGTAGACAACTTTGCTGATCTTGAACCCGTCGCCAAGCGGTATTGAATGCGCGGTCGTCATTTTCCTAAGGTCCCAGATGGCCACAGAGGAGGGGCTATCGGGTGCTAAAAGGTGATATCCATTTTCGGAAAACGACAGGGTGTGGACGGGGAAAGGTGCACCCTCTGGCGAGATAGTGGCGGCCGCAGTACCTGTACGAATGTCGGAAATCTGGATATTCGAAGGCGTACCAAGGACAAGCAGTGCACCGTCCGGATGGATGCCGAGCGAGGTGATGGGTTCGTCTACAGGGGCAGACTGATACACCTGAGAGAAGCCGGAGAGCTCGTGCAAGGAGTACGTTTTGTCGAGGGAAGAGTATGCGACTAGCGTAGAGGTGGGGTGAATGACGAGGCCGGTCAAGTCGCTTTTGTGCGTCTTGACTGTGGCTTTGGGTAGGTACTCGCCAGAGGCGCTGTCATACGACCAGATTTTAGCGATCTTATCGGCACCAGCAGAGAACAGTAAAGTGGGATCGCCATCTCGTTCGCGGAAAGCGACATGATTGACTTTCTTTGTGTGTCCCTTGAGAGATGCGAGCACTTTGTCCGTGCTTCTGTCATAGAGTTGTACGATTTTGTCGTTGCCACCAGTCAAAAACTGACCAGGACTTGCTTTCGAAATGGCGATCGAGTTGATGCCAGCAGGAGAGACGGAGTGGAGGGAGGAAATGATTTGTTTAGTCACAAAAGTTTTGATCTCGGCAGGTGTGGTGTATCCAGCGGGTGCCTTGCGCTTTTTACGCGTAGCAGACAAATTCTGTTGGGTTTCGTCGATTTGGTCGATGACGTGCTTTGGGAGTGCGGTCTGGGAGGCTTCTTCTGCCATTTCGATGTCTGCGCCATTGGTTGGTGCGGACGGTATGCCCATGCTGGCCTGGACGTTGGCCAACGCCCTGCACGCCGACTTGTTAGGACACGCGGAACGCAGTAGTGAAGGTAGAGGACATACTCTCTCGCGGCGTCGCGTTCCCGCATGAGACGAGCAACGACGCGTTGAGCTGCATCCTGGGCGTAGAGGGCATAGCTCAGCTCTTGCCTAACGCTATTGTACTGTTGCTTCAGCGCGAAGGTCTCTAGCACGAGGGCGTCCCACTCGTTTTGGAGCGTGTGGAGAAGCGCGGGGATGGAGGTCGCAGTTGGCGGTCTGGGGGGTGCAGCCTTGGGGTCTAGGACGATGTCAACGCGGGTAGGGGGGAAGTCGAGGACGACAGAACGGACTGGCTTTTATCGAGAGGAGGTCGGATTCCTCGAGCTTTTCGCCGGTGATGGGGTCAGTGCCGTTGTCGTTGATGTACTTGAGGATGAGACGACGCTCGTAGACATGGCCCGACTTTGCGGACACGACGGGGTCCTGCGGAGGCTCGCCAGAAATGCCACAGAAAAACATTGTCGAGCTCGTCGTCGTCGCTGCGGTCCAAGACGAGTGCTGTTGTTGTTGACTGTTTGCATTACAGATTGGGCACTGACCACCACGACGACGATGGCAGACGTCAAGAAACAGCAGCTAGTCCTTGCCTTTGTCGATTTCCTCAGCGAATCCATACAGGACGGCACCGTCAAGGACGACGACAAAGAGGGTCTTGAGATCGCAAGTACGTCGCCCGCTTCTCGTTTCAGTCCCGCCACTCACTCTGGCCAGTACAATGCATCGGCGAGGCGTTCGGCGTAGATCCATCCGACGATACTCAGCGTAAGCAGCTCAGCATCAAGCCAGCAAAGCTGCAGACCATATTCGACGTCTTCCTCAAGACTAAAGACAGGCTCGGATCACCAGCGCCCTCCGCATCTGCCGCGTCCGCACCACCCAAGATCTCAACAGCAGAGGACAAAAAGAAAGCAGAGAAGCACAAGCAGACCGGAAACACGCAAATGTCCGCCAAAAAGCACGATGCAGCAATCGAATCGTACACCAAGGCGATCGCTCTCGACTCCACCAACGCCGTCTATTTCTCTAATCGCGCTGCTGCTTACTCTAGCAAAGGAGACTACGCCGCCGCTGTCGAAGACGCAAAGAAGGCCATCGACGTCGACCCCTCCTTCGCCAAAGCTTATTCTCGCCTCGGGTAACCCCCTCTCGCTCCGTTGCATCCGACGCGAACCACTCATCCATCTTCTCAGTCATGCGTATTACAGTTTGGGCGACTTCAAGGCCGCAGCAGACGCGTTTGGCAAAGGTACTGAACTGGATCCGACGAACGAGAATCTCAGGTCAGGGCTCAAGAACGCAAAAGACCATCTGCCTCCCGAGGACGATGATGATGGTCCTCCCCCGCTCATGCCCGAGGATCAACTTCGCTCGTCATCTCCGTCCTCGAACCCCGCTCGTTCAGACGCAATGCCCAACGTGGCTGGCCTGGCGGATATGTTCGGCGGAGGGGGTGGTATGCCCAATTTAGCAAATTTGATGAACAATCCGATGATGATGCAAATGGCGCAACAACTGATGGCCAACGGTGGCCTGGAAAGACTCATGTCCAACCCAACTGTGTCAAACATGGTACGCTCACCTTCGTCTTCTACTTCTGGGTGTCTTACATCTATTCGCCATTAGATGAATCGCGTTCAGAGCGGTCAGATGCCTTCAATGGAGGAGCTCATGTCCGATCCAACGCTGAGAGATCTGTGCGTCTAACCCCACCTTTGATAAAGCTTTGCTAAGCAGGGCACAGTGCCAGCCAATTCGCTACAGGTAGTGGTAGATGATGAAACTCCCAGTTCTCAGTGAGGGTGTGGGACGAAGTTTGTTGCAGGTCAAATGTCATATCAGAGTCTCAACGTTCAGCATCCAGTCCTACCTCCTCTTCCAGCACAGCGAACGCATTCAAAGTCTCGGCGGAAGATACGCCCAACGTTAATGATATCAATAAGTACACGTAGATTACGACAGACTGAATGTACGATACGATGAATAGAATAGATCGACAGCTTGTCCACGTATACATACCAAATCGAAGCGAGACAACCGACCATTATACAATAAACAAGACATCATTTCGACCTGTGTTGAGAAAAGTGAACTCTATGAATTAAGAGATCCCCCGGTAGAGCGATAAGAGGTTTCCAAGCCGTCGTTGTGGGCCTGATGCTCAGAAGGTGAAGGTGCAGGTGCCTGCATGCGCATCTTCTCTGCCAACTTGCGGCTTAAAGCAGGAGGTACGAGATCTAACTGCTTGGGAAGATCCACTGGATGGCCCTGAACGAAGACTGAGTACTGAACCCGTCACCGACGCCGATACTTACATGAGCCAAGTGATAACGTAGGCCACTCAGCTGCTTATACCGATTGGGGCAATTTTCATGAGGACATTTGTACTGTTTTTTTGTCTTGTCTTCCCCTTGACTCGACATAGATGCTTCCACGGAGGCTGGGACCGCAAGACCACTAATATAGGACGAAACAAAACTGGAGGTGATGGCATGTTGAAAATGAGCTTTGGAGCTGGGGCAGATAGCGATTAGACATTGCACCCCATAACAACAATCGAAGCTCACATTTGGAGATGGTACTGCAGTCCATTGATGCTCTGAAGCATACGTCAACCAAAGGGAACGAGAACATAGTGGGTTTCTGATCACCTTCCAAGATTTACCACATCCCTCCAAGCCACACCGATACGGCCTGTCTCCTCCTGAGTCGTCTGGGTGTACCGTTTTGTTGTGATCCGAAAGGCCACGCGAGGTGCAATAACCAGCACGGCTTGCCGCCGCATTCGACGGCCAGCAGCTCTCGTGGCCACATGCATAAGGTTTGATAGAAGGACTATGGTGAATGAGGGACAATGATGATCTATTTAGTTCACAGGGGACTCACTCGGGTGTCGCTTGCAGATCCGACGACAAACGCAGTGGCGTCTGCGTGTCAGGCCGCTTACCAGAGCTCACACCAATTTTCTGTCTTGGGATAGGGCGGAAAGAGAGGGGTTCACGGTCCTCAATATTGGTTGGCAAGCTGTCTGAAGACGGACGTTTCGGGTACGGCATCCCTACGGCACGAGGAGAGGCAGTCGACCGCCGAACTAGCTGAGGCGCATTTAAGGGATTGGAGGAGTAATAGTGGTCGGATGTTATGCGAGATGGACCCGCTTCTGGTTGGGTGGGCGTGTTTACATTGCGACGCTCAGGTGGATGGAGAGCATAACGAACGCCAGACGGGGAGGTGGTCGGTGGCCTCGACGACTGGTGACCCTGGTGGCTCTGCTCTGGGGAGACGTGGCTGTGGTGATATTCGCCTTGCTGTTCTTGGCCACGCATTGTCTCCACGACTCGTGTACAAGAAGGGTCACGCTGATGGGCATAATGATAGCCAGGACGTGATTCGGATAGAGGGAGCGGATCAGGAGAAGGAAGGAGGGAATGCTGAGCATTGACGTCAAGCTGTGGCTCTGGGGACGGGTGATAGTACGTGTCGGACTTGTCGAGAAGCGAGACTGAGGTGATGGACGAGGACACGTGGTTCGTGTGCTGCTCAGGGAGGTGTGAGGCAACAGAGGTCGCAAAATAGGAATCGGCGGAGCTTGGAGCACGAAGAGAGGTGGACTGTGCTGCTGGGTGGTGTCGCGAGGACAATGCAGCTTGTGAGAGGCTAGGCTCCTCGTGTGGAACGGATGCCGCGTAATGATCGACCTGCACGGGACGAGCGGAAGAGGCATGAATCGGAATGGCAGTGTGCGGCAGACTGCGTTGGAGCTGATGAAATTGATGGGGACGATCGCTGTAAATGTTGGGTTGATGCATGTCTTCGACGTAGGTGGACTGAGGAGCTGGCGATGTGGAGCTGACGGAGAGGGCACAAGAAGAGGAGATAGAGTCGTAATCGAACGGAGCAAAGACAGTTGCAGAGGAGTCGTCCGGCGGGACGGAAGCAGTTGAAAGCACGAGGGATTGGCGTCGATTAGAAGCTGTGCCCTCGGCGTCTTTTTCATACCGGATTGCGTGCTGTGAGGACAAGGCCGAGCTGAGGCAGGACGAGGAGTAGTGGAACGGAGCTGTGTAGTCGACCAAATGGGGGACGAGCTGTGGATGCTGTACGGGTGGTGGAGTGTCGGCGAGGACGTCGACGGCACTGGGGGAAGGGGCGTGGCTGGACGGGTTGTGCCAATAGGGCGAGGGCTCGATCATTGGGAAGACGGGAGGAGGGCCAGGAAGTGAAGCGGAGGCACGTTTTCGCTGGAGGAGCCTCCACCTGGGGGGATGTGAGCGAGGTGGTATGGAGGAGAGGGACGGCTACCTGTTACGGCAGCCCAGACCGCTGCGCTGGAGCTCCTGGCCGACGCGACCCCATTTACCACCGAGACGGTTGTAGGCCGCGATGAGCTGTTCGTCCTCGTCAGAGGTCCAGTCATCCTTCTTGAGCGAGGGATCGAGGGCCTCGCGATAACGCTTTGAACACGCGTCGTCAGTACGGCCGGGGATGTTCCTGGCGATGAGGGCCCATTTTGCGGAATGAATCTTGTAGAGCTCTAAAAGGAGATTATCTTCTTCTCTGGTCCAGGCTGTTTTCTTCACGTTCGGCGATAGGGAGTGCAGCCACCGCTGTATGGATGATGAGAGATCGGACTGGAAGGCGAGACGTGGGCCGCTTGCCTTTCTGCACGCTTTATTGGTCCTGCCGGGTACAGCGAGCGCGACGGCCTTCCAGTTGTCGGCCTCGCCGTGGATGGCGACGGCGTTGGCGAGGAGCTGGTCCTCGCTGGCGGTCCAGGGACGACCCACGGCGCGTTTGGACATCAATGGGATGCTGGGCTTGGCCAGTCGGACGAGCTTGATATAATATACTACACTTATGTAACACGCTCCACCTTGATCATGTCCGACACCGTCCACGACATCGACGACGAGCGAGACGTCTTTCGCATCGCCCACATCCCCGCAGCAAAGAAAATACGCACCTCACAGCCATGCACGCTCTCCACAGACCCAGCGCCGCATGTCCTCCATCAAGTACGCTCCATCGCCTCCGTGTGTCGCCCACTCACCCTCCACAGGACCCCCTCGACCACTCCTCCCTCGTCACCCGTCCAACCGACACCCAGATCAATGTAAACATTCCCTACCACGACATGTCTCTCCCCGTTCAAGGCCCAGAAAACCCCTTTGCTGATCGGAACCGTTTCCTCAACCAAAACGCGCTGGCCGGACACGTTGAGGAGCAAGCCATGTCCGACCATGCCTTCAAGGCACAGCATCTCACACACGCCATCCTCGGCTATTCCGTCAACCCCTCCGTCGATCCAAACGCACCCGCCATCCTCGGTTCCCTCGACTCCGCCTCCCACAATGCCTTCGCCACCATAGACACCTTCAGGTCGACAAAGGCCCAGAAAAAGGACCTAAAGCGCAAGAGAAGGGACAAGGGAACCCTCGATGTCGTCGACGGCGACGGCGCTTATCTTGGCCCATGGGCCGCTTGGGAGGGTGAAGAGCAGGCCGCCTTCCTCGACGGTGTCGAGCTCGACGACTCCCCAGACCACCCAGACCAAGACGAGGAGCCCGAGCCCTCCATCGTTAGAAAGAAAGCCAAGCCAAAGCGCGGCGGTGTCGGCCAAGAGACCTCCGTCTTCCATGGCAAGTCCATGACCGACTACCAAGGCAGGACCTACATGCATCCCCCCCTGGCTGACGCCCCACATCTTTCCGGCGAACCTGGCTCCCGGGAAACCTTCATCCCCAAGGCGTGCATCCATACATGGACCGGTCACACTCAGGGCGTCTCCGCCGTTCGTCTCTTCCCTGATACAGGTCATCTATTGCTCAGCGGGTCAATGGACACAAAAATCAAGGCACGCAACATCTCTTCCTTCTTGCCTCGTTGTTGACGCTGCTTGTGTTCATAGCTTTGGGACGTGTATACCCATGGAAACTGTCTTAGAACTTTCCACGGCCACGTTCAAGCCGTCAAGGACGTCACTTTCTCAAATGACGGTAGAAAGTTCTTGTCCTGTGGCTATGATCGCCAAATGAAACTATGGGACACCGAGACCGGCCAGTGTCTCAAGCGGTTTAGTAACGGCAAGACTCCCTACGTCGTCCGCTTCCATCCCGACGATGACAAACAGCACATCTTCCTCGCTGGTATGTCGGACAAAAAGATTATTCAGGTACGCCTTGTGTCCACATTGTTTCCCTGCATCGGAGGTTGACCAGCCGGTTGCCACTAGTACGACATGAATTCGGGCGAAATCACTCAGGAGTACGACCAACATTTGGGACCCGTGAACACAATTACGTTTGTCGATGAAAACCGTCGCTTTGTCACTACGTCGGACGACAAGACAATTCGGGCCTGGGACTATGACATACCCGTCGTGATCAAGTACATTGCCGAACCTCACATGCATTCCATGCCGGCCGTCACCTTGCATCCCTCGAGTTCGTACCAAGTTTTTGGTTGTCACGCCTTTCCCGTTGTCTGACCTATTTACACTCTGATGTAAACACAGAAAAGTACTTTGCTGCACAGTCGCTGGACAACCAGATTCTCGTGTACAGCACCGATAACTTCCGCCAGAATAGGAAAAAAAGGTTCGCGGGACACTCTGTCGCAGGATATGCTTGCCAGGTGGGGTTTTCCCCGGATGGAAAGTGGATTAGTAGTGGAGACAGTGAGGGAAACATGATTTTCTGGGACTGGAAAAGTGGACGAATCAAGTCACGACTGAAAGCACACTCCAAAGTGGTCATCGCCCATGAGTGGTTGCCACATGAATCCGTGAGTGACTCATCACCATTGTTATATCCAACCGGCGTTGACCACGATGCACAGTCCAAAGTAGTAACGGCCTCATGGGACGGCCTGATCAAGCTATGGGTGAGTTGTCTTTAATCGGGACGAGTGCCTCATTTGACCGTCGACTTCATGCAGGACTGAGTTTTGACAGATGTCTTGTGTGTAAAATCTTATAGTCAGCTTAATGTAATCATGATCCTCATGAGCGATTGGGATCCGGCAGTGATATGCGCGTTTTCGATAACAAATACGAAAGTGGGTCGCATCTGCTAAACATGGCGTATTGGACCCGTAAACGGACCGAAGTCCTGAAGGGAAAAGGCACCTCAGATACGCTGCGGTGCGTATTCCTCTGTCCCGCATGATATAGCAAAGTCACGAAGCCGTGTAGGAAGGGGGCAACGGGGACATTCGGTTTGAAAATCGGGCGATTTCGTCCTTGGGGCCTTTTTATGTCCATGGAACAATGACTGGTGCTAGGGCGCCTGGAAGGGCGAGGCACGTTTTCGCAACGCTTGGATCTCATAGTACGTCATTCCTGAATGGGTAAACTGGTTTGCAGCCCACAGACAAGTCACCACCACCGCGGCGTATCCGATGGGCGGAGGAGATAGGCCCACTCAGAGGGGGGGTTCCGCTGTGCCTGGGCCACTTCGACCGTCCGTGGCGACGATTTAGTCTGGGACCTAGGACTCCAATAACGCTTCTGGAAGCGTCAGGTTCCCGTCCGGGATAAATCGTGCCTGTATTTCCCTTGAATGAAAAAAAAAGTGCGTGGCGGCCAAAGTGACCTGTTCCTGATGCAGATGGTCCAGTGACTGCAACAACGGTCCACATAGTTCATGATCAGCACACCCATTTTCTCATATTCGTCCTCCTCCCAATCCGATTATAAAAGCATGTCGTTCCTCCCGCTCTGACCCCCACGTTCAGGTCCCATCTTCATTATGGTCGCCCCAAAGTGCTATCTGGCGCTCCTCTTGGCTTACCTCGTCCAGATTTCGTTTGCTCTCCCAGTACGTTTCTCCTCCTCCTCCCTCCTCCTTACGCCCAAACCAATCACCCTCTCGTAGACGCCAGCCGAACCCCGAGTTCGGGTCCGGGGCGCTATGGTATTCCAACGCTCAATCGGGTAGAGGCTGCTTTCTGATTAGGTCCTCCCTAGGGTCCTGTCGCAGATCAGTTCGGTGGGGGTGGTGGTGGCCCTCCCGACTGGTAGACAACGATTAATGAGTCTTGTTTTCTCGTAAGCTCCGTCTTCACCCATGCTCTAGTGCTCCCCGTGACTTAACGCGAGTGTCTTCGCAGCGAATATATCCTGCTTCGATATTTGTATCGCAAAAAAATCAGAGCATTGCTCGTTCATATACGATCGCCATTACGGAGGGGTTGATCCTATCAACCAACGGCGTTGTCCTTCACCAATTCTTCCTTGCGTATCCTCCAAGGCTCTACCACCTATCACTGTCTGCATTCAACACATTCTTTTACTGGGGACTTTTTGGAGGAATCTGTTCATTCGTTTGTAGACGCACCAGCCTGTAGTTCTCGTTTGGAACGTGTATCCCATTAGCTTTTTTCGCCCTTCCCTCTTGGAGTGCACTACTTAGTAGGAAAGTAGAGCAGTATGCATCACGTGTAAAAGGAGGTTAGGGCCGGTTTACCCGCGTTATGCGCATTTCTACGCGTCTCGTTAAGCTTGCACAGGGTCCACCATGTCGAGGTTGGACGAGCCCGTTCCACAGGATGACTTGATGCGCGACAGGACGCGCGTCTTTGAAGAGTTTCTCATCTCAGACTCCCCCGTCTATAATTATCGAGACGAGATCGCTCGATTGCTACGCACGGACCAAACACGTCTCATCGTTAACATCGATGATCTCCGCGACTACAACAGAGAATATGCAGACGGTCTTCTCAAACAGCCCGTCGACTTTCTTCCGGCTTTCGACGATGCCTTGGTGAACATCGTCCATCAAATCCACGACGTTGAAAAACACGAGCTTGAAGGGGGAAGCTATCGTGTAGGTTTCAGTGGATCGTTTGGCGATCACCATGTCAGCCCGCGAACTCTTAAAGCCGAACATCTGGGAAAGATGATATCACTGGAGGGTATCATCACTCGCTGTTCCCTCGTTCGGCCCAAAATGTTAAAGTCAGTGCACTATTGTCCCGACACGAAACTATTTCATGCGCGCGAGTATCGCGATGCCACAACCTCTACTTCCAACCTCCCCCCTACATCTACCGTTACCCCCCAACAGGACGACGACGGCCATCCTTTGCAGATGGAGTATGGCCATTGCGTATTTCGGGATCATCAGCGGATCAGTATTCAGGAGATGCCCGAGCGCGCCCCTCCAGGACAGTTACCGCGGAGCACGGACATCATTCTTGACGATGATCTTGTCGACAGGTGTAAGCCCGGCGATCGCGTCCAGTTAGTTGGTTTTTACCGAAGTGTGGGGGGTGGCTCCAATGGCGCGTTCAAGTGAGCGTTGATTTACAGTCGTGCACGACGTAGCCACTCAGATGCCCTTAAAAAGATCCCTTATCCTTGCAAATAACATCAACCTTCTTTCTTCGAAGATAGGAGGTGGGATTGCTCAGACTCCATTGACTGATACCGACATCCGGCAAATCAATCAACTTGCCAAACGTCGCGATATTTTTTACATACTTTCTCAGTCGCTTGCCCCTTCGATCTTCGGACACGACAAAATCAAAGAGGCGATTCTACTCCTCCTACTTGGTGGCGCGGAGAAGAACCTCCCGAACGGCACGCACATCCGTGGTGACATCAATTTACTCATGGTGGGCGACCCATCAACCGCAAAATCACAACTCCTACGATTTGTCCTTGGCACAGCACCACTTGCGATTGCCACGACTGGGCGGGGGAGCTCCGGTGTCGGTTTGACCGCTGCTGTCACCACCGATCGAGACACGGGCGAGCGCCGCCTCGAAGCAGGGGCAATGGTCCTCGCTGACCGTGGCGTCGTTTGTATCGATGAGTTCGACAAAATGTCGGACATTGACCGTGTTGCGATACACGAAGTCATGGAGCAGCAGACGGTCACTATTGCCAAAGCAGGCATCCACACAAGTTTGAATGCTCGATGCAGCGTCGTTGCAGCCGCCAACCCAATATACGGACAGGTAAGTCATCATCAGGCCTTTGTTGACGCCGCCTGACACCATTGTGCAGTACGATATCCACAAAGATCCTCATAAAAACATCGCTCTCCCCGACTCGCTTCTCTCCCGTTTTGACCTACTCTTCGTTGTTACCGACGACATCGACGAAGAGCGCGACCGTAAAATCGCAGACCACGTGCTTCGGTTGCACCGGTACCTTCCTCCAGGAATTGAGGAAGGGACACCTGTGCACGACAATCTCACTCAGCCGTTGGCCGTTGATGGGCCTGGCGTCGCCCCAGTCGAACAGGAGACTACCGGGGTGTCCAGTCTATTCGAAAAATATGACCCGCTTCTTCACGTCGGTTTCTCTGCGGCAAAGTCCCGCACTCGAAGAGGCAAGGAAGTAAAAATGGAGATTCTCAGCATCGTTTTCGTGAAGAAGTACATCCGGTACGCGAAAAGCAGACCAGCCCCTGTGCTCACGAACGGCGCGGCCAATTATATCGTGAACGTGTATGCAAATCTCCGCAACGAGGAGGAGAGCCAAGCAAATAAGAAAAAGGTAAACACTAACCTTGTTGATTTCTCGGGAATTGAGGCATGGTTCATAGACTGCACCGTTGACCGCGCGTACACTAGAGACCCTTATTCGTCTGTCTACCGCACATGCGAAGGCCCGTCTCTCGGCCAAAGTTGAACAGGACGACGCAAGAGTGGCAGAAGAGATAATGCGATATGCCCTATACAAGGAGGTTGCGAAGCGACGTCGGCAAAAGAGAAAAAAACGCAAGCTTAACCACGGTGGTGCTATCACCGGCAAAGGCGAGGATGGTTCACAGGATAGTTCGGATGACGACAGTGACGACAATGACGACGGCGACGAACAACCCGAAGCAACCGAACGCCCAAACATGTCGCAGGAACTACCTAATGATGAGCAACTTCGGGCACTACCTAGTCAAAGTTCCGTGTGGAAAGACGACAGTCAGGACGTAAGAATGCTCACAGCTTCGGCGACCGCGGGAGATCCCGCTAGGGAAAGCGGCATTCCACCAGAACGGTATGTCGAAGAACCACCGCTCCTCAACACACTGACTCAACACACTTTTTCTTCTCGCCCTCCGCTTCAGACTCCAGTTGTTCCGATCTAGAGTGGCAAACTTGTTTGCCTCGCATCTGCAGGACGAGGAACAGATCTTCTTGGCGGAACTCGTAGAATTAGTCAACGGCGGACTCCCGACGGATGCGCTGTTCGGAACTGCTGAAGCCACCGCTATCTGTCAGATCATGACCGATTCAGACGAGCTCATGATGAGTGATGGGATTATTTACAAGGTATGATATCCCCGCGGACGCGGCCGTGGGCGGAGGTATTCCTATTCCTTTTTCGCTTCGTTGCTTAATGGCTGCAGTTTGCAACTCTGTTGTGTCGTGCACTAGAATGCTGGATAGATCGAATGGTCCGTGAGCCTGAGGCACGGAACACCGCAGCTGGAGTCCCGGCTATGTAATTCAACCCCGTCATTGTACAGGGTCCAAAGGTTCGTGGGCACACATGCGGCAAACGTACATCCCATACAAGCATATGATAACCTCGGCAATCTCCCATCTGCACACGCCTCAGGGGGCCAACGCGTTCCTCACCCACTCACCGTCGACAATCCTCCCTGAGCCTTAGCACAATCTTGACCTCGTCCGTCCCCAAGCCCCCAGTCCCTAGCTCTGTCACATTGTCAAGAAGTTCTTCCCATCCATCGCTCTTCTCGCCGAACAACGCGTCGAGCAACCTTTCATGCCTTTGTAAATCTGCGCCGAGAAGACGTCCGGCCGCCAGTAATCGGCTCCACGGTTTTTCAATTCGGGTGCGCGACATGTCGTTCATCGCCACGTATGAGGTTTCCGCCCACAACTCACACTCTGCCTGCACAACTCGTGCTTGGGCTCGTGTCAACCCATGATGTCCTGAGCCTCGCGTCAGGCCGGATCGAAAGAGGATCTGCCGCTGTAGCACATGCTCCGAAAGCCGTGATGCAATCCGCCTGTACAGTCTCGTGACGACAGTGGCTGGGAGCGCGCTCCGTAAAAAGGCCAAGTGTGACGACAGAAGTGCAACACTCGGTAACAGGGTACTCGAGACGGCGACTTCCGTTGTACTTTCATCCAAGTCCTGTACATGACTATAAAATTCGCGTGTTAGTCGCGCCTCGTTTTATTGCGTCAGAGATTACTCACGAGGCCAAGTCGGAGAAGAGTGACTTTAGAGAGCTTTCACACTCCCCACAGATTTGTTGCACCAGCATATCCTCGGCCCTGGAGCAAAGCTTCACGAACTGCGCAACAAGTTCTTCGAAGATGGTTCCTTCAGAAGTTGGTGGACTGTCATTAGGTCGTCCATTGTGCCCATGCAAAGAGTGTAGTCCTGCCGTCATACGGAGAGACGCACGACGGTTGATTTCCACCCAAAGTTCGAGGAAAAACTGGACATAACTTATTGTAGAGGATGACAACGAAGACACGAGACATACTCACCACCTCCTCTCCCCAGGTTCGCATAGCATTCTCTATGTGTTTTGCGCTTAGCAGAGCCTTGCACAAGCGCTGACCCCCCTCGACACCTCTCAATTTCCGAGTCTCTGCCTTAGAGCTGTCCGCGCCCAACGCGCCAGGTACCGCACGGAGGAGAGCAGAAGAGAGCGCCTCAAATGCGTCCAGGGACGAGGATATCCGAGAGTGGTATGATTCCAGTATTGGAAGTTGAACATGAACAAGAAACTGAGTGCGCTGTCGGAACGACGGTAAAGGCGAGTAGCGATCTGTTGTGGTGAGAGTCTAAGATGATGCGGTGGGTACGGTTGAGCCACATACCAGTCACCTGCTCGACAAGAGCTTTGACTCTCCGTGCCGAAGTTGTCACCTTGAGATCAGCATCCTGGAACGGGAGGTCTTGTGTCCAATCGTGTCTATCATCATCCGCAATGGCCCAGGCATCAGGAGCACTGATGATTTCATGGTATTGGTCATCCGCAACTGCGTCGTACGTAAGCCCACTTTTCAACCAAATCGCTAGGCGAACTTCACATACATTTTCTCTCTCCTTCTAGCCAAGCGTCGAACCAGTCTTTGTGATCCAAGATCACTTTGTTGATGCCCCCGTGCTCAACTTCCTTCTTCTCGTCGTCACTAGCCTCTCGGTTGGCTTGAAAAAACTCATAGCCCATGTCGCGGAGGCTAGAATCAAAGATTAATGACTGATACACCGTATGCGCAAGCAAGGCGGGTCGTGGTAGTAACATGGGGACCGAACGCTTGAGTTTTCGTTCAAGTATAGGAAGAAGAAGAGTCGTATAATTGTGCTGTGCATGCGTCGGTACTTGAGGGAAAGCCAAGAGGTATTATCGCGTACCCATGCGTTGACGTCCTGAAACTTGGAGCCGGAAATGAGCCTTTGCATGACACCTCCCATGAATGGTCGGTGATCATGGACAACATTGGCAATGTGGGTAAAATACCACTCGGGCTGAGAATGGATTTAAATACTCTGCGTCAACCGTACGTACAGCAAAGCTTACCGACCTTGTCCAGGCGGTTCGTCTCTCGCTCAGAATCAAAGTGATATTTGAACCGCAAAGCTACTGGTTGGACGAGTGCCTGTAGTGGATAAAGACCTTCATTTTCTCGAGTCGGGTGGAGGGATTCTCCGCTACAATTGGCGCAATGTTTAGTTTCAGACACACAGAATTTCGGTGGGTAGCCATACATCTCTTGTAACGTGAGTAAATCTGAGACCGCAGACTCGAATGCCATACGCTCCTCCTTGTTCGCAGCAACATAATCAATGGCCGTTGGCCACTTAAGGGTCTCAGAAGCGGATATGAGTGTTCTGTAGCGCTACTGTCACGGAGCGCAAATAATGACCAAGGATATGACATACGAGAACAAAGTCGCCTTCATGTCTGCCCATGTCTTGTCACAAACTCTCTCAAGAAATGATATTAGATTGAGGGAGCTATGCGGACTGCCAATGTCTTCCACCGGGCTGCATGAATGCCTCACGTCGTTGGCAAAGGCCAGTAGATCTTGGTATTTCGAAGTCGCTGCCGTGGAAATAGGGGAACTGCTGCCACGTATCTGTGACAAAGCCAACTCGCTGCCAGCTCACATGAGGATGCAGGAGGAAAGGCTACGGCACATGTTTCTTACCTGAGCTGTAGGGAGCGCTCAACGACGGCAACGTAGGACCGAACACTCTCGAGCTCTTTCAAGGTACGATGCGTGGTCTCGATATCCTCGAGCAAAGTGGGTCTATTGTCATTCTCCGTTGGACCGAGTGCAGAAACTAGATCATGGGACAGGTAGGCAAGGTCGTCCTCCAGGTCATCTCGCAGTGATTCAAGTTCCTTCGCCTTGTCTAGCTGTAGAATAGCCTGTATGCGTGTGTTAGTTGTCAGGTTCTCAATGTCTTTCTCTGATTCGATGAGCTGTGGAGATATGAGCGCCCGACGGACAGACCGGTTGTCGCAACACGCGCCTGTTGTTCAAGTTGGACATGGGTGTTGCGCGCGTCATCCAGAGTCCGCTGCAGGTCGTCGAGATGAGCAGAATCTGGAAAGCTCCTGTTGAGGACGTCGAGAGCTGCGCTGTGGGCGGCCTCTGCATTTGGCGGCTCTCGTAACTGCTGTACGACTCTACAAGACATTGTTATAGTGGAGTGTCAAGAAAAGGACGGATATCTCGGGTATCAACAGCCTGCGCTACGCCTCCAATGCTTCAACCTGTCTCACCACCTCTTGCCAGTCCTTTGCCCGCCGCACGAAATCCTTGCGTTTCTCGTTCGCACGCGCTAACGCCTCCTCACCCAGTCGGGCGTCCTCCACCAGAAAACCAGTGTCTCCGTTTCGAAACTCTACTCGCCTTGCATAGGCCATGTCATCACGCTCGTCTTCAGCAGCCGATAGTCTTCTGTTCCATTCGTAGTCTCCAAAGAGCAATACGGGTGGTACGACATCATCTACATTCTGTGATGCATGTTCGACACAGGCCATTGCATTTTCCAGCGAGTCGTCGATCAGTAACATTGCTCCGATGCGGATGCACACCTCTGCCTTTGTGAGTCTCTTGGGTATCACGTAGTCCAGATCTACGTCCGGGACACCGTCCGGTCTTTGCTGGACAGCAAACTGCCCGGTGCATATCATCTCCTCGAAGTAGTTGGGGAAATGTCGTTGCGTCCATTCCCAACTGGCTTCACGGACGTACTCACTGCGTGCGGTGATGATGACGAGACGATAACCTAGGCGACGTAGGGCAGCAGAGCCCTCTTGTGCACCCTCGATCGGCTGGATCGATGTCACCCAATCTGTAGCGTAGAAGTCCTTGACTTTCTTGTGTGTTTGGGCAGGTGTTCCCCAGCAAGGATTCTGAGGCGAGTATCTAGACGATCCGAGCAGATCTCAAAGACGCGAGGGACATACTTTCCAGTAGTAATAATAGTAAAAGTCGTCCAAACCGATGTTGGACCCGTGCGTCTCGTTATGCCCTGTCCATCTGTCAGCGCGTGGTGAGAGTCGGGCGAGGACACGAACACGCTGCGATGTGTTCGTTGGTGCCGCTCAAGACGTCGTCTAAATCGACGGCTATGATACCCTTGGAAGATGCCATGGCTGGACCCATAGCGCTGGTGTGAGCACGGAGCTGTTCGTCTCAGCATGGTATCACATGTACTGCCCCCGTCTTGTGTCCTCTCCAGCGACCATGCACGCCCCCTCCAAACTGCTCCCGTCCTTAGTAGAGCTCACTCGCTTCTACGCCATCCACAGACCCCTCATACAACGCGGCCTTACCGCTGGCTTCGTCCTCTATGTCCTCCTTGCCGCATATCAAGGCGTCATAGCTCGCCCCCCAGTCAAAAATGGCAAGAGTGCCCCTGCCAGGGACGGGAAACCTCCCCGCGTCGCTGTGAGCGTCCCTTGACAATCCCCTGCATTGATCTCCAATCGTATATCATGCCCTCGCAGGTCGATGCACTCTTTTATCAGCGCCTCCGTGTCATCCTTAGAATGGTCATCCCCTCCATCCGTTCCAAGGAGGCCCTTCTCCTTGTCATGCACTCAAGTTTGCTGGTATTCAGGACTGCGATTTCTTTGTACGTCGCTGCCCTCGATGGCAAGTGAGTCTACCATCACTCGTCATCGATACATGCTCACATCGCTCCAAAGAATTGTCGCATCACTTGTGAGAGGGAGGTCATCCGAGTTCCTCTTAAACATCATTCGTTGGCTCCTTGTCGCAATCCCAGCGACTTGGACAAACAGCTGGTTGAGCTATGTTCAGAACAAACTTGCCATCGCTTACCGGACTCGTCTTACTCGTGAGGTCCTCGGGCAATACCTCGGCGAGAAATCCGAAACGCCCGATTCAAAGGTTTATTATAAAATTGGTGAGTGAAACTCAGCCTTAATCCTCCCTCGTTCACTTTTGTCTTCAGCAAACTTGGATGATCGGATCAAGAACGTAGACCAGTTAAGCTTCATGACACCTCTAACAACCCCGAAGCACTGACGGACAATAGAATGATCACATATGACATCCAGCGCTTCTCCACTCACCTTGCAGCCATTTATGCAAACTTGGCTAAACCCATACTTGACGTCATTCTTTACAATTACCAGCTATCTCGAAACATCAGTGCAGAGGGGCTCGTGCTCCTCACGGTGTTGATACAGTCGTCTTCTGCTTTGTGTGCGTGCTCGCTATTGTTGAAAGATAACCCGCAGACCAACACGCGCTATAGTACGAGCACTGACCCCTTCGTTTGGAACGTACACTGCTCAATCTGCTGCCCTCGCCGGCTCTCTGCGGCACGCACATTCTCGCTTGGCAGAGTTTGCTGAAGAAGTCGCGTTTTTCGGCGGTGAAGAAGCTGAGAAAGAAATTATAGAGAAGGAATACATCGCTCTCGTGCGGCACGAAGAGAAGGTCATGGCGCGAAGGTGGTGGCATGGTTGTGCCGAGGAAGGTATCGTGAAATGGCTTTGGGGAAGCTTTGGGGTCAGTCAGTTCCTCATAGTTTTTTTACATTTGACTAAACTCAGTAAAGCTGGTAGTTTGTGCCATTCCAGTGTTCTTCAAGCTTCCTGGTCTTTCGAATATTGACCTTGGCAGTCGCACGGAGGGTTTGCATATTATCGAGTTCGGGTCGTCTTCACTAATTCTTCCACCAGGTTTTGTCACGAATCGAAGGCTTCTCTTATCCTCCTCTGGTACGTGCCCGTACTGGTTCCAAGTTGGTCCTGATCGACAGCACATCCGTGATACAAGATGCGATGGGTCGTGTGATGTACTCTTACAAGGATTTGGCCGAGCTTGCCGGTTACACTTCCCGTGTTTCTCTCCTGCTCAACACGATGTCGGACGTGCGTAATGGTAAATTCCAGAAAAATCTTGTAGCTAGTGCCTTGGACGGGGAAAACAGCAAAAGTATGTCTCTCGGACACTCCATGACGTCATTTATCTCATTGCGAACAGTCGTAATCGGTCGAGGCAAAGTATTTGAAGGCGAAGACATTCAGTTCGAAAATGTTCCTATTGTAACTCCCAATGGGGACATACTCCTCAAAAGCCTAACATTCAATGTGAAACCAGGGGTAACGACGACTCCAATTTTTATGATAAGCCCAATGACTACATAGAATGTAGGAACATTTGCTTGTTGTTGGTCCAAACGGTGAATGGATCCGTCGCTGTCTAATGGCATTTTGACTTTCGCATTCTTCTAGGGTCTGGCAAGTCATCGTTATTCCGTATTCTTGGAGGACTTTGGCCTGTGTATGGTACGTTTCTGTTCGTGTTTGACATGCCTTCTTCCTCAATCAACTTTTAGGCGGCACTGTGCGGAAACCACCCGCATCAGATTTCATCTTAATCCCTCAGCGACCTTACCTCTCGTCGGGTACACTTCGTGACCAGGTCATTTACCCACACTCGCAGGAGCAAATGAAAGCACGTGAGTCACTGCAAGATTTGTCGAATGTACACCGTATGAATCGTTGACTGGAAAATTTCAGGAGGAATTTCCGATGCAAACTTACTCGCTATTCTTGCGGTGGTAGGCATGGATGGCGTTGTGTGGCGTGAGGGTGGATGGGGGGTCACTCGTGAATGGAGGGAAGCCCTTAGCGGCGGTGATCAGCAGAAAATTGCCTGGGCGAGATTATTTTATCACAAGCCCAAAGTAAGTTTTTCTTTCCAGATGTCTCTCTGCCAAAGTCGACGTGGTACCGGCGCAGTACGCCATTCTTGATGAGGCTACTTCGCTCGTCCCACCAGATATGGAGGGAAAGATGATGGAAGAGGCGACCGCCCTGGGTATCACACTCCTGACGGTTTCTCACCGACCATCCTTGTGGAAATATCATTCGACGATCCTGCAATTTGATGGGCAAGGTGGATACGTGTTGTAGGTCGCAAGGGATATTTGGATGGGCACGCTTGTTGATTAATTTCCAGCACACAGCTGAATGCGGACAAGCGACTGTCACTTCAAGGGGAAAAGGAGGAGCTGCAGACGAAACTGTTGGAAGTGTGAGTAGTTTGTGCCTAGTTCGGGTCTCGCGAACGCTGACGTCTTCAGACCGAGGCTCAAGTCACGTCTTGCAGAGCTGCGGCTCCTAGCTGATCCACTGAGCACTGTACTGTAGCTTTGTCGTGTCAAATTTAACGTGCTGTGCAAGGGCACAGCCTATGGTGTCGATCGTGTGAATGAGATTCCAAATCAGGTTGCCGTGTTGCTCCGGGTGGCCGAGATTGACACGAAAACTGTGCGAGACATTTGCTCCGCACGACCACTTTCCTTGGCCTTTCCCGCTCGTTCCCGGTTTCAAGACGATGCATTTCTTCTCCCAGTCATTCAAGTACGAGTGCGTAAAATTTCTCAGAAACCCACATCCATGTCCCTTATCTGCAATGCCCCTCTAGCCACCCCTGGTCTCACGTCGTTATTGGAATATGGCATAAATACCCGAACCCACACTGCACTCACGTCGTCACAGTCGATGTCATAGATCGTTCAGTCGACCCAAACACCGGAATAATACGGACAGAACGTGTGTTGGGTTGTAAACAAAAGACGCCCGCTTGGATCGTCAGAGTAAGTCGATCTCCCCCTCTGACTGAGTCGTCCGACCTACGACGCTCGAAACATTCCAGTTATTTGGTGGATCAGAAGATGCTTACGTGCGCGAGATATCGTTCGTTGATCCTGCAACGCAAAGCGCAACGATCACTTCCGTCAACCTTTCTTTGTCCCAGTTCGCATCCTGCTATGAGCGGATACAGTATCGTCCTACGTCGCCCCATCAAACCATGTTTACGCAGACCGCAGAAATACAAGCCCGCATGACAATGTGGCGGACAATGACGGATAGAGTCGAGAGTTGGCTGGTGCAGAGGTTTGAACAAAATGCCAAGCTGGGCAAGGCCGGATTTTCGGACGTACTCAGGACGATGTGGGAACAAGAGCAGCCCCAGCTTTCTTCAGGAGCATTGTAGCCGATTCCTGTTGTTTTTCGCTCGGACTTCGCTGTTACATCAGAATAGTTCGCTGACACCCCGCATTCCAGTATCCCTAGACGCCATTACGCTTAGATTTGTCTGAAAAGGTCAGAAACTATACACTTATGACTATTTTACTCCTGTAGCGTATCCCTCGAGTTGCGCCTCGATCTCACTACCATTGGTTCTATGCATAGTTTGTCCACGAACGATGGGATTACCGTTTACTAGTCGTGAGTCCGTACATATTATCATACTTCCTGCTCATAGGCCTCATCCCAGCCAACATAAAGTCCTTCGGTGTCTCCCTTCTCGCTCTCGTCTTCATCTCCATCCTGTGCTGCGTTGGGAAAGTCACTCCGAGATGCTGGCCATGAGGATTTCTGGCTTCCTACTGCGCCACCTCCCTCCTCTACTATCATACAATCCTCCATTTTATCCTCCATTGAATACATGTCGCCTTTCTCACCAAGGTTGATATTTGGTTCATCACCATTGTCCACGAAGAGATCTTTGAGTGCATCGTAGTTGATTCGCTTGCTATATCTTGTGTTTTTCTTGAGGAGATTACGAACTGACTCGGCTGCAGTTCTCCCGGATGGTGTGGACTCATCACGAGGCTTGGTGACAGATTTTCGTCTCTAGAGAATTTGACACGAGTCAATAAAATATTAGAAACACGAATAAAAAGTCTGGGAGAGAAACGAACTTTGCGACTCCTTGGATGTTGTGTGCCCTCTTCCATTTGGCCTGCCTTTGCTGTGCAGATTTGATCAACAGATCTCCATCACGAAGAACGAAGACATACCAGCAATACCCTCGAGATACTCGCGATTCATTTCCACCCATACACGTTCTTTAATCTTGATCTCTTCCTCGGATAGAAGAAAGCAATCGAGTTCCTCTTCGTCAAGGCCTTTGAGCTCATCGATCTCAGCAAAGTGTGCATGACGCCTCTCCTCAGCTTCGTTGAGGGCCTTGGTGAGCATGAGACTCTGTGAGTTTTGCAAGAACGTTGCCACTTCTTCTGCAAGGGCTTGGTCAACGGTACCTTCAATGTCGGCAGCAGACCGAGTTGTTCCATCCCCGACGTTCATCCGAAGAACTGGGTCAATGTGAGCATAAGTTGTTTCTTGCTCAACTTCGGGAAAGAAAAGAGGTGGAGCTCCTGTCGTGCCCACAAGGATCCCTTGACTGAACAGTGCAGGATTTATCGCTTGTGGAAGAGCGGTAACCTGTCGAGAAAGGGGCTCCGCCTCGGCTTCCTCTCCCTCCGACATACTGTCTACTAGTTTCCGCCTCCGCTTCCGCCTTTTGGTCCTGGAATCCTTGGAGTGAGTCCCGGCTTGC